>QEPC01010841.1:1158256-1180498 GCA_003113815.1 Sphenodon punctatus | reverse complement strand
CGCCGGGTGTGACTTCGCAGACGCTATGAGGACAGCAAGGAACTCCTTCCTTGCTGCCTCACAGCCTCAACATAGGACCGCAAATGGGCCCTACGGAGAAGTCGGTCGGAGTCAGATCGAGTCTGACGCCAGCGTCGCTCCAGCCTCCTGCCTACTTGTTTCATACACCGCAGCACCTCGGTAAACCAAGGGGCCCTGCGGTGATGAGACCGAGGCAGAAATGTGCCAAACAGCTACATAAGCTGGTACAGAACCAATGGGTGTAACCTTAGCATTGAGCAATTCAGACATAAGCAGGGCTAAACCTCTGCTAGGCCTGCCAAGATTCTGATTAAGGGAAGCAAAGTCATTATAGATTAAAAACTTTGGAAATTGAATATTTATTTATTTAAAATATTTATACCCCGCCTCTCCTGCCAGGCAGCCCAGGGCATTCATGTTTCCAACAGCATTCATGTATCCGACAGCATCCATGTTTCTTGGACACATATCAGATCAGAATAATGACAAAGCTGCACAAAATCCAGTTCTGATATCCTTGCCTTCCACCCTGAGATATTCCAATTTACAATTGTTAAATTACTAAAGGTGATCGAACAAGTCACTATGAACAAAAAGATTCAATTCCTGCAGAAAGCTGTTTTTGGGCCACAGCCCCATTTATAAAACTAGACAAATTAGCTGAAATCAAATCAGCAATATTTGGGTTTTTTTTAAGCAATTGAGCATTAGAAGGCTGATCCAAATTTTCATCAATCAAGAATTCGCTTTCTACCACCTGAGAGGGAGAAGACACTACAACAGACCCTGAATCTAATAAAAGGGACTTACCTAGGGTTGCTTGACTAAGTTCCACCCTAGATGGCAAGGATAGTATTGAGTAATATAAGCCCCCTGATCATCCCCCAGCTGACATTTAATTTCTTTTTGTATAAACCTTAGCTTTTTAAGCAAATGTTCCTGCTGTTGCTGGCTTGTTATCCCACCAGAAGATTGGTTATCCTGCACTTCCTCAGAAATAGCCTCAATAGAGGAAACTACTTTCCGCCTGCCAGAACTAGACTTTTCAGATGTTCTCTGGGCAGGCAAAATATCCATAGCAGGGGGATAATCCAAGGGATCTAACAACTGAGCATCGTAAGACTCAGGGCGAGCTTTTTTAACTATGGGAGAGCTCCTCCCCTGTGAAACAAGTGGTCCTTTCATGGGCCCCTGTTGCCTTTTTTTTTAGTTCTATAGGAGGAAAAATTAACTATAGGTGGAACAGAGAATACCTCTGAAATATAAATGCCCCAAGACCATAAAAAATCCTTAGCTTTCCAAATTTGGTCTATCCGATATTCAATTCAATTCAGTTTTATTAGCTTGACCGAAGGTCATCGCATCAGAAATACCATATAACCTATAGGAAAATATAAAACAAAAATATCCAACATTATAAATTAGAGATAAAGATAGTGGTTTCTACTAACTTAAATAACTATGTCCATAACCTGTGCCATGATTCAGATCTGCAGGTCAGTCGTTCATGGGTAATTTAGAATCTACGAATAGCTGACGTAAAATAAAAGCGTGGATCAAAAACTTGGCTACATTCTCTGTGATTTCTAGGGAGGTGCCAGACAGGAAAAATTCAAGCAGATGTAAATCTGACCTGCCAGGGAGTGTTGCAAGATTTGGGAGCAGATATTAGACCTCAACTGGTCACATAAGTGACAGTATATCAAAATATGAGAAGTAGATTCTGTACCTAACTGATCAAAGGGACAAAGATGATTCCCAAAAGGAACCCCACTAAAGCACCCCTCCAGTACTTTTGTAGGGAGTGCGTTCAAACGTGTACACATAAACAGGTATTTCCCTCAACTCGAAATAGGGGATAGCAAATAACTAGCCATTTCACCCATGGCTGGGAACCACCGAAGGTAACCTTGCAGATGCGGTGAGTGTCTTACCCTAGCTATTTCATTCTGCCATACAACCTCTTTCCACCTAGAAAGAACCTCTGCCTTAACTACATACGGATCTTTGTCTGCAAAATAAAACTGGGAAAACCCCAGTTTATTCAAATAGAGTTCCAAGGCTCTGAACCAATTACTTTTGAAGGAGTCCTCCAGCAAAAAATGAACTAGGCCAGACTTTGAGGAGCTTAAGAGCCTGGTCCAAAAGGTGAGAGTAATTCCAGGAAATCTGGCTCCAACGAGTCTGGCCAACCTCCAGCCTGAGTGCTGCCAAAGGAGTACCTTTGGGAGTCTTAAGAATATTCTGTAGAAAATGAGATTGTATCTAAATTGGCAGAAATGAGAAGTTCTCACAGTTTGGCCCCCATACAATATTCGAGCCCTGACCTTACTGTCAAGTATGCTGATTGCCAGTTCTGACCTGCACCTACCAGAACTGGCAGACAGTCTCATGATAGAAACAGATGTTCCCTTGGAAGCTAGCATAACCCTCCTGTAATGATCAGACCAGCACCCAGAGGAATGAAAATTCAGACCCAAGTATTAGAATATCTTGACCTGCTGCAGAGTGTGTCCATTTATTGCACAGTTAAAGAACAGTCTACCTTGAGAAAAGACCACGGCTTTCGATTTGTCATAATTGATAGTTAGCCTATTTGTATTGTAGTAAGCTGCAAAAGACTTTAATTGCTTATTGAGTCCCACCCTGGTCTGGGCAATCAAATCCGGGTCATCTGCATATAAAAGACATCCAACAGGATGAGAAGCCAGCTTTGGGAGAAAAATTCATGTTTCGTCATTGATAGGATAAGATCATTTATAAATAGATTGAACAGGGTAGGAGCCAAAATGCATCCCTGCCAAAACGCACTGCTGCCCAGAGTAGTCTGTACTTGTCCTGTGATGTAGCCAGTGTTATCAAACTTAACTGCTAAAGATGACTGTGAGTGGACTCTTTGCAGCAGAAACAGGAGTTGTTTGTCCATAGAGGTTTGGCTTAATTTGACCCACAAGAATTCCCTATTGACCAGATCGAAGTCAGATTTAAGATCTAAAAAAGTCACAAAGAGCTTCTTATTCAGTGACCTATACTTCTCTATAAGATGAAAAAGAATAAAATACTGCTCTATGGTGGCCCTGCCTTTTTGAAATCACGCCTGTTCTGGGAAAATGATTTTACTCTGCTCTAGCCAAGACATCAGTTTAATAAGAATTTTGCATTGATCTTGCTAACTGTCACAGGGGAGGGGGCACAATCCCTGTCAACACCCTCTATAACCGGGATCCACACCCCTGGGGTCCCCACGCACGGGCTCGAACTCTCAACCTGGAAGGATCTATCTGGGAATAAATGCCCGTCAGGATAGTGTGTGGACTTTGAGGGCCTCACAGTGCCCAAGTCCCTATCATCATAGGGCACCAGGTGAGTATATGAGTCTGAGCCCCAGTCAGACTGCCTCTTCAAGCACAACTCACACCCAGAGAAGGGGGAAAGGGGCCACTGTGGGCAGACGTGTCTGGAAGGGAAGGAGGGGAACCCCCGGAACACAGGGTGGCACAAGTGTTTCTCTCGCGTCACACAGAGGGAAGAGGGGAATCAGGGGGAGAACCACAGGGAGATAAGGGCGAGGGGGAAGAGACTCACAATTCGCACACGCACTCACTCTCTCACTCACCAATACTCTCGTTTGGGTCAGGATGCCAGGTAGGGGAACCACTCAGTCACACTCTAGATCAAGCGCAAGGAAAACTCAAATATCCAACAATTGTTTCACTTAGCTGCACGCAAAGGGCCGGTCTCTTGCTCAGTCACCAGTGCTGAGTGCTTCTCGGCGCTGGCTTTTGTACCCGAGGCCCCGCCCCCTGCGCGCTCTCGCAAATGTGCAGAGCGGCGCAGCAGGAGTGGGGTTTCCCTCTGCGCCCCGCCGGGATCCTCCTGGTCTTGTTCCGCCCCCTGCTGCCCCAGAGCATCGTCTACTGCGGGAGACTGTGCGTTCTCCTGCGACGTAGATGACGCAGGGGGCGGAGTCCCCGCCGCCTCTGATTCTGCCGCTGTCGGGTCCGGGGATGCTTCAGGCTTCCCCGGCATGCCCCTACGCGGCCCGCTCTGCTGCTCTCCCCGGCGCGGCTTGACACTAACAATGCTTAATAAGCTTATAGGTCTGTACTTGAAGGGGACAGTACCTGGTATGATAACAGCCTTACCCCAACCAACTGGAATAACCAACCAACTGGAATAACACCCGAGGCATTAATTGTCGAGAACAGAGCCATCAGGACAGGAAACCATCAATCCATTTGGGATTTAATAAATTCTATTTGAATAAGATCTGGCCCTGGAGCTTTATTTATAGGAACAGAACTAGGGGATTCCCTTCTCCCAACATGAGAACTTGTATCTCGCCCCTCCTGCCCGAAGGCAGCTCGGGACAGCGAACAACACACAAAAAAATTGAACAATAAAAAAACCAAATTTTAAAACACATCATAAAACTCACCCTCCTTCCCAAACCCTACCCCTACCCCTCACCAAAAGCCTGGCGGAACAGCCAGGTCTTACACAAATGTTGAAACGACAGGAGGGTGGGGGCCAAATTCCACAGCACGGGGGCAGTCACCGAAAAAGATCTCACATCAGTGGCCACCCGTCTTAAGTGGGGAACCTCCAAAAAGGCCTCACGGACGATCTCAGGGGTCGCACGGGCACATGGGGAGTGAGGCGATCTTGCAGATAGGCAGGGCCCAGGCCGTGAAGGACTTTGAAGGTCAAAACCAGCACCTTGAACCTAGTCCGGTGCTTTATAGGCAGCCAGTGCAGAGCCTGGAGCACAGGTGTCATGTGCTCCCTGCAGCCCGCCCCAGTAAGGAGACCGGCCGCGGCGTTCTGCACCAGCTGCAGCCTCCGGACCAGCTTCTCGGGCAGCCCCACGTAGAGTGCGTTGCAGTAATCCAGCCTCAAGGTGATGAAAGCATGGATGACCGTGGCGAGGTCAAAGTCTGAGAGAGATGGCCGAAGCCGCCGGACAAGATGTAACTGCCGAAACGCACTCCCCGTCACAGCCACAACCTGAGATTCCAGGCTGAGCCGTGAATCGAGCACACCCAGACTCCGTACCTGCGAGACCATGGGAGGGCGACCCCCCCCCCCCCCAAGAGGAGATTCAACCACACCCAGGCCCTCACCCACCAACATAACCTCCGTCTAGTCAGGATTCAGCTGCAGATGGCTCAACCTCATCCGAGCCCCCACAGCCGACAGGCACTGGGACAATAAAGAGACTGCATGGCCTGGGTCAATGGAAAAAGAGAGGTAGCGTTGAGTGTCACATTGAGGTTATGCCTTCTAATTGCACAACTAGCTTCTTAATTAAGTCGCCAATTAAAAAACATTGGTTTTCCAGAAGTTATTAAAGGGGCTGCATCCCCTCTATCTGAAGGCTGAAGGCTCAGCAAATGATGACTCATTCCCAGAGGAACGCAAGGGATCAAAAGATGAGATGGCAGAATTACTAGGTGGACAACGCTTCTTTGCATCAGTTGTTCGTGAAACATCATGGGAGCAGATAGACTGGGGAGGAGCAACCAAGAGAGAGCGCTCAACCTCCCCCACCTCCCCTCCTTGGATTACAAGAGAGTTCAATTTAAGTTGCTTAGATAGGGACTAACCCCCAACTGGAGCAGCAGGCACCTGCCTCTTTCTTTTCCTCGTCATGATCTAGGTACAAACCCAGTTAATATCACCACTTAAAAACGGGGCTAAGGGGAACAACCCAAGAGCATCCAAAAATAAGGCACAAAATATATTAATTGCAGTATAAAAATAAACAAAACCAATCCCTACACAGTGTTTACTACCAAATGTCTAGGCCCCTGTAAAAGTAACAGTCCTACCCCTTCAAAGAAATTACTAAAAAGGGGCTTACCCCAGTAAAATGAAAAAAGTCCTATGTAAGGAGAGCCGGGAAAGAGAAGGACCCCAGGGGGGCAGGAGTAGTTGACTCCTTCCAACGCCCCGGCACCCAAGGTTGCGTGTACAAGGACGCGCCCTTAGCCGCACTACCCATGGCGCACCGACAGTGGCGCTGCCTTGTCCAGGCTGAAATTTAAAGGGGCCAACCCGGAAGTCCAAAAGCGCTCAGGGCGTTGTGCACAGGACCCGCCTGAGCACCGTCCAGCTGCGCTGAAGCAAACAATCAGCCCCCGGTACTAGAGATGGGGTTCTAGGGTCCAATAGTAGCTGCTCCAAGAGTCCTGTGGGCTAGTCCTGCAGGCATGGAGATCTTTCTGTGTGACTCCCTTCTGCCAGCAGGGTTCCCTCCAGATCCTGCTGCTTTCAGCTCTGCCGACCAGGTACAATCCTCAGGCCAGAGTCTTCCCTGGCTTTTGCCTCAACAGTCTTTGGGAGGCGAGGCCCAGCCCAGCATAGCTCCTGTTTTCTTCCAAGTCTCTCTTTACATTAATTCAATATTAATTACTGAGAAATTGCCTCAATAGCGGAAACAACTTTCCGCCTGCCAGAACTAGACAGCTTCAGGAGCATCTGAACCAGGTCAATTTTCTTGATCCCTCGCAGTCTGGCTTTTGTTTGGGTTATGGCACGGCAACTGCGCTTGTGGCCTTGGACGATGACCTTTCCATGAGCTGGACCAGAATCATTCGACCCTTTTGATTTTGTTAGATCTCTCAGCTGCATTTGATACCGTTGATCATGAGTTGTTGGTGACTCAGCTGCAGGACCGGGCAAGGATGAGCGGGACTGTTCTTGAATGGTTCCACTCTTTCCTGGATGGGAGAACCCAGCATGTGGTGCTGGGTGATTATTCTTCTCCCTGGGGCCTCACATGTGGAGTCCCGCAGGGTTCCATTTTATTCCCTCTCCTGTTCAATGTGTATATGCAGCCTTTGGGGGATGTTGTCAGAGATTTTGGTGTAAGGTGTCATCAATATGCTGGTGACATCCAGCTGTATCTGTTGTTTTCATCTGACCCAGGTCTGGCAGTCTTGGTGCTTACCTGGTGTCTGTCGGCTGTGGGGGACTGGATGAGGGCAAGCCGCTTGAAGTTAAATCCTGACAAGACGGAGGTAATGATTGTGGGGAAAGCCGTGGGGTCCATCCTCCCCTGGTTTCTCAGGTTCGTGGTCTGAGGGTGCTCCTGGACATCCAGCTCCGCCTGGACATCCAGGTGGCGAAGGGGGCATTCTGCCAGTTACATCTGGTACGTCGGCTTAGGCTGTATGTCTCAGATTCGGACCTGGCCACAATCATCTGTGCTTTTATTACCTTGAGATTGGACTACTGTAACACACTCGACGTGGGGCTACCCTTGGTGCTGGTCCGGTGACTGCAGCTGGCTCAGAATGCCGCTGCTCGTCACCTGAAGGGGAAAGGCCGACGCAAGCACGTTACTCCAGTGATTCACTCTCTGCACTGGCTGCTGATAGTCTTCCGGGCCCAATTAAAGATGTTGGTGTTGACCTTTAAAGCCATAAATGGCCTGGGCCTCACCTATCTGCAGGACCGCCTCACCCTCCAGATTCTGGATTGACCTCTGCGGTCGGCCAGGGGTGTCCTCCTTGAGGTCCCCTGGGTTTCCTGGGTGTCGACCATGAGGAAGGTGTTTTTAGTGGCTGCACCGTGACTGTGGAACTCCCTCCCGTTAGAGGTCCATCTGGCCGCTGGCCTCCCCTATTTCCACAGACAGTGTAAGACTTGGCTGTTCCGCCGGGCCTTTACTGAAGGGGATGGGATGGATGGGTTGGGTTAGGGAGGGTTTTTTGGTATTGGATTATTTTAACTTCGGCATTATTAGGTTGTCTTAATGTATTTTATCTTATGTATTTTAAAATGTTGTCAGCCACCCCGAGATGCTTATAGCAGGAGGGGTCAGCATATACATTATAATAAATAATAAATAAAATAACTTGTTACATGCTTGAGGGAAGGGTTCTGTGTAGCCTTGAACGAAAGCTTGCATACTCAAATTGGCAAAGGTTGGTCAAGTGAAAGACATTGTCTGAGACTCTGAACTACTTTTTTTCCATCTCTTACATTTGGGACCAACTATCAACCACCTTCTCATCCCCTTTCTTGTAACGCGCTCTACGTGGGACTGCCCTTGTTCCTGGTCCGGAGGCTGCAGTTAGTGCAGAATGCAGTGGCCTGACTCCTGACGTGGACAGGTTGTCAGGAGCATATAACACCTGTCCGGACTCTGCATTGGCTGCCAATAGCGTGCCGAGCCAGGTTCAAGGTATTGGTATTGATCTATAAAGCCCTTCACGGTCTGGGCCTCTCGTACCTCAGGGACCGCCTCGCCCTCTGCGTCCCAGAGCAGTTCCTTCAGTCTGCCGGGGGTGCCTTCTTGGAGGTCCCCTGTGTTAAGCGGGGGGCCACAATGGAGAGGGCATTCTCGGTAGCCGGGCCATGTCTTTGGAACTCCCTCTCGGAGGAAGTTTGCCTAGGCCTTTGGGGGGGAGGGTTAGGGTTTTATTTCTCCCCTTACCTTTTTATTTGTATTTGTTTATCCCAATCCTGTTTTGGTTTTAAATTGCTGGATTTTTTTAAAATGTTTTTATTTTTTTGAATGTTCTTTACACTGCCCTGGGATGCCATTGGCATGGGGGGGGTGGCTAATAAATGCATTAAATAAATAAAATAAAAATAAAAATAATTCAAGAATTAGGAGATGCTTGATACAGCTTAAAGGAACAGAAGGTTTAAAACAAACAAAACGAAGTGAGATTTGTTCACATGCCCAAATCAAACAAAATACGTGCATGCCCAAATTAAATCCATTCTTCACAAATGTCCACTTTAAATGAAACCAAATGCCCAAGTTAAATGTACACAGATTCCTCAAGTTCCATAAAATCCAATCAAATCCCCTCTCTTGCTCCCATTAAGTCAGATGCCCACTCTCCCAACTTTCCATTCTCTTGTACTCCCTTCAACGGTATTTCACATACTCTTGCACACATCCCCAGCCAATTTACCCTATATCACCCTTCACTCACCTATGTTTTCTTACTTGCACACCACATACTTGGAAATGTAGTTGCTGCTGCTGCCAAAACCAACCCCTTGGAGGCAGAAGCTGCAACCCAAACTGGTCCTTGTCAGTTCTACAGCTTGTACTGAAGCTATATTCAACAACCTTGTAGTGCTGAAGCTGGCTCCAGGAGGAGCTTGAATGTGGAGCCTCTGCTGAAACCATTACTAAATATTTGGAATCTATCCAAACGCCAGGGAGTCAAAGATGTTGCTTAAGTCAATTTCTGGGAGTACTGGGGAAGCTGAGGTGCCTCCTTTTCTCTAGCTTCCCTCAATGAAGTCCTCCCTTTCCCCTGCCCCCTTGGACTCCTAACTGCCATTTCTCCCATTTCTGCATCCTCCCTGCTGCACATCACCAGTCTCTCCCCCCTTTACAGACTTTCCCCTCTACTTTGAAGCAGGCCACTGTCTTCCCCTTACCTTAAAATGCCTACTGTCTGAAATCATAGAATTTCAGGCTTGGAAGGTACCTCAAGGGTCATCTTCATCTAGTCCAACCCCTGCTCCAAGGTAGGATATCCTCTGCCTACAGCATTGCAGACAGATGCTTGCCCAGCCAGTTTTTGAAATCATTAAAGAAAGAAGATTCCACGGCCACCCTGGGCAACTTATTTGCCCGACTGTTCTTACTGTTAGGAAATGTTTCTTAATATTTAATTGAAATCTACATTGCTGCAATTTAAGCCCATTTCTTCTTCTTCTGCCTTTTGTGACCATGGAGAACAAATGTTTGCCATTGTTTGTATGGCATCTGTTTAGATACTTGAAAACTGCTATCATGTCACCATGTTTAGTCTTTTCTCTAGACGAGAAATGAGAATAATTGGATCAAAGGGGGCATCAATATAAATGTTGAAAACTTTTCAAATAACACTAGAAGCTATTTAATATGTAATCATTTTAGGAGAACCATCCATCTGGTGCTCCCATTATTGGCTTTGCCAAGGGAGCATGTGGCTGATCCCAGGTGTCCCCACTTTACAGTAGACACAGGCTTTTTTTTACTGAGGATACCTAACTATAGAGCTGCTTCTGTGGCTCTGTAAAGGCATGTGAAGTGCACTGTTAAAATCATGAATGTTCTAATCTTTATAAAACTAGAATGCTGTGGTCGAACACTGTGACATTTGGTAGGAATGGTCAGTTGGGCAAGGTGTGCAATCTGTCCAAATTTTCAGAGAATCCATTTAAAATGGGTGAAATAACAGCAGTTTGAACATTTGGGGTAAAAGCAGAAAGTACCCTTTACACCTTTTTGCTCACTGGTAGTATCAACCAATAAATACGTACCACAAATAAAAAAGCAGGAAAAGACCCAAACAAATGCCTGCATGACTAAATGGTAAAATGAAAGAGACTATCAGAGCCAAAAAATTGTCCTTCAAAAAAAGGAAAAGTATTCCAAATAAGGTAAATAGGAATGAACACAGACATTGGCAGAGAAAATATAAAACCATTATAAGGCAGGCCAAGAGGGAATTTGAGGAACAAGCTACTAAGGATACCAAATCCAACAGCACCCCACCCCCGGTACATCAGAGGCAGGAAACCTGCTAGAGAGGCAATTGGTCTGTTAGATAATCATGGAACAAAGAGGGTGCTGAAAGAAGACAAGGCCATTTCTGAAAAACTAAATCAGTTGCCATCAGTTTTTACTGCAGAGGACGTTGGGGCAATAATGACACCATTTTGTTGGTGAGAAATCTGAGGAATTTTCTTAAATTAGCTCCAGGAGATGGTTTATTCCATATCAATAATTTAAACAGTAGCAAGTCACCCAGGCTTGATGGGTACTGAAAGAACTCCAAGGGTACTGAAAGAACTCAAATTTGAAATTACTGAACTATCATCAGTAACATGTAAGTTATGGCTAAATCATCCTCTCTGCCAGAGGATTGGAGGTTAGCAAATGTAACCCCAATTTTTAAGAAGGACTCTAGCAGTGATTGTGGAAACTACAGACAAGTAAGCCTGACGTCAGTACCAGACAAACTGTTGGAGACCATTGTTAAACACAGAATTACTAGACACATTGACAAGCATGATTTGATGGGTAAAGCATGACTTTAGCAAAGAGAAGTCATGCCTCACTAACGTGTTAGTATTTTATTAAATTGTTAGTAAGCATGTAGATAAAGGTGATCTAGTTGATACAGTATATTTGGATTTTTAAAAAGCTTTTGACAAAGTCCCTCACCAGTACGGAGACTTCTGAGCAAACTAAGTAATCATGAGATAAGAGGAAGAGTCCTGCCTCCAATCAGTAGCTGGTTAAAAGATAGGAAACAAAGGGTAGGAATAAATGGTAATTTTCCAAGTTGGAGAGAGGTAAACAGTAGGGTGTTTCATGGGTCAGTACTCGGACCAATATTGTTTAACATATTCATTAATGATCTGGAAAAAAGGCTAATTTATTTATATATTTATTTATAAATATTTGTTATCCGCCCCCTCATGCCTACGGCATCTCGGGGTGGCTTACAGCATAAAAACACACAATAAAATTCATTAAAAAAATGTTTTAAAAATACAATCCCCCCTACCCTGTCCTCCCACCCTCCCCTCCGAAGGCCTGGGCGAACAGCCAGGTCTTGCAGGCTCGCCGAAACGCCAACAGACCTGGGGCCAGACAGGCTTCCTCCAGGAGGGAATTCCAGAGCCTCAGCTTGGCCACCGAGAACACCTTCTCCATTGTGGCCCCCCGCTTTACATGGGGGACCTCCAAAAAGGCGACCCTGGTGGACCGCAGGGATCACTCTGAGGCACGGAGGGCGAGGCGGTCCCCAAGGTATGAGGGGCCCAGACCGTGTAGGGCTTTATAGATCAACACTAGCACCTTGAATCGGGCTCGGTACGCTATAGGCAGCCAGTACAGAGCACGGGTGTTATGTGCTCCCGCCTTCCCATCCCCATAAGGAGACGGGCCGCCGCATTCTGTGCCAGCTGCAGCCTCCGAACCAGAAACAAGGGAAACCCCATGTATAGCGCATTGCAGTAGTCTAGCCTTGAGGTGATGAAGGCATGAATGAGGGTGGCCAGGTTGGGCCTGGAAATGTACGGACACAGCCTCTGTACTAGATATAGCTGGCGGAAGGTGGCCTTAGCCACCATCTCTACTTGCTGATCCAGCCGGAGCCCCAAGTCCAACACCACCCCCAGACTCCGAACCTGCTGGGCTACAGGAGGGCGGACCCCCCCTACCAGGGGAGCCAGTACCTCCCTCGTCCTACCCACCACCATCATCTCCGTATTATCAGGATTGAGCTTGTCTGTTCTGCCGCATCCAATCCGCCACAGCCTCCAAACATTGGGAAAGTAATGAGACAGCAGGACCTGGGTCAGTTGAAAACGAGAGGTACAGCTGAGTATCATCAGCATATTGGTGACATCGCACTCCGACCCCTCTCACGATCTCCCCCAGGGGCTGCATATATACATTAAATAATAGCGGAGACAAGATTGAACCCTGCGGAACGCCACAGGTCAAGGCCTGGGGGCTTGATGTTTCAGCCCCCAGCACCACCCGTTGGCTTCTCCCCGAGAGGAATGAGCGGAACCACCCTAGGATAGTCCCGTCCAGACCCCCCAGGTCTTGCAGCCATCTCAGCAGCAGCCCATGGTCCACGGTGTCAAATGCGGCCGAGAGATCTAGCAGGATCAAGAATGTTGAACATCCTGCGTTCATCTCCCGGTGGAGATCATCCAGCAAGGCCACCAACTAATGAGTGAGGTGGCTAAATTTGCAGATGACACATGTATATAACTGGGGCTATAAAAATACATGAATCGTATACAAGCCATTTATTCAGGCCTCCTTGCAGGGAATTAATCCCTTTTTTATAACCTGTTGTATGCTTCTGTGAAGCGACCAACGGTGGTCACTATTTGTTCACCGGATGCATGCTGCACTCTACTTTTTTGTGTGTTAGCTTATTCTTCAAAATAAGAACATAAGTAGTGCCATACTGGGTCAGACCAATGGTCCATCAAGCCCAGCTTCTTGTCTCTGGCAGTAGGCAATCTCAGTCACTTGGGAGAAGTACCCAGTGGGCAATCGATTCACTCTCGTTCGCTCCCAGCTCCCAACACTAAAAAGTTACATCCTCTGAACGTACTAAACTAATAGCCGCTAATAGACATACCTCCAAGTTTATATCCAATTCTTTTTTAAACCTAGCTGTACTACTGGCCTTGTTCCCTAGTTCTAGTACTGTTTGAGAGGATAAATAACCACTCCCTATTAATTTGTTCCATGGTGTTCATGATTTTATAAACTTCTATCCTATCCCCTCTGTTGTCTCTTCTAGCTGAAGAACCATAATTTATCAAGCCTCTCTTCATACAAGAGTCGTTTCAGACCCGTTGTCATTTTTGTTGCCCTTCTATGTACCTTTACTAGTTCTACTATCTTTTTTGAGATAGAGAGACCAGAACTGCACGTAATAGTCAAGGTGCAGTTGCACCATAGATGCATAAAGATATTTTCAGTTTTAATCTCTACCCCTTTCCGAATAATTCTTAAAACATCCTGTTTGCTTTTTTGGCTGGTGCCATGCAGTGAGCTGAGGATTTCAATGAATTGTCCATAATGACTCCAAGATTCTTTTCCTGAGTGGTAACCCATAATTTAGAACCCAGCAATGTGTTACATATAGAGTTTGGATTATTTTTCCCTATGTGCATCACGTTGCGCTTGTCAACATTAAATTTCATCTGCCATTTAGATGCCCAGACACCCAGTCTTGCAAGACCCTTCTGCAATTCTTTACAGTCCACTTGGGTAACTTTGTCTCCTCTGCAGATTTGATTGCCTCACTTTTTATTCCGTTTCCAGATTATTAATAAATATGTTAAACACTGGTCCCAGCACAGATCTCTGAGGCGCTCCACTATTTATTTCTCTCCATTGTGAAAACTGGTTATTTAGTTGTACAGTTTGTTTCCAATCCTTTAACCAGTTACCAATCCACGATAGGACACTACCTACTAACTCATGACTATTGAATTTCCTCAAAAGTCTCATGAGGAACCTTAGCTAATGTCTTCTGAAATTCCAGATACACTATGCGTGATTTCAGACGTGACGAGATCACGCTCAACCACAGTGAATTCCCGGCGGTGGTGAGCCAAAAAATCACGGCCCGGGGCGAATAACAGCCCCGAACAGACGTGACGGGACCGGGACCACGGGCGGGAATCAGGTGCGTTGATCACGGGCCAGGGCAGCACAACAGACGTGCAGCCGATCCCTGGTCACGGTCAATACAACCAAAGGGCAGGGGCAGGACACAGACATGGCCGCCTGAGGGCAACCGAAGCCAACGGACAAAAGGGAACGCCCACACAAGGGAAACGGGAAGGGAGGGGGGAGAGGGAGAGGAGCTCAACCGGTACCAGCCATAACAGGCACGCGCGCGCACACATACACACACACAAAAAACGGGGGCACTCACAGCACAGGCACATGCCCGCCCAAACCCCCCCACACACACCCACACACGCAGGCACGGAGGATAGTAAAGGAAGGGAAGGAGGGGACACGGGCGACCCGACACCACGCAGGGCATACCGGGCACTGGGGTGGGGTGGGGCAGGACCGGGAAGAGGGGAGGAATGGGCACAGGGGCACGGTAGGACACCGCCACCAGGTACATCACACCCCACAGCAGAACAGTCCACATGGGCACGCCCACAGCGAAACATACAGTCCCGGAATGGGGCGTGGGGGCCAGCAGCTCGGTAGAAAGGCACAGCGGGAGCCCGCAAGTCACAGCGAGCCGGCCGGGACAGGTCCAAGAGGCAGGAGAGTCAGTCCAGCACAGCAGGTCCAAGGATGCGTGGCCCCACCCTTGCAGGAGGTCGGGAGGGGTTGTCCGGGGGCCCCGAAACCCCCGGAGCACACAAGCAACCAAGGAGTGGGGGGTGCGGCCCAGAGGTGGGCCGGTTCCCAGCTGGGGCAGCAGCACACTTGGAAGCAGGCGTCACAGCAGCACGGCAGAGACAGCAGGGTGGGGGCAGGCACCGGGGTCTGGCCCCCCAGGCAGGGCCTGAAGCCCACACGGCCCAGGATACAGGGGGGCCAGTGAGGTAAACTGGGGCTCACAGGCAGCCGTTGGGGGCAGCTTGGGGCCCCGGTCCAGGTTGACCGGTCCGATGAACCAGGTGGGGCCAATGGATCATGCCCCGGAGGTACCCCAACACGGACATGTGGTGGGCGATCAGGTAGTAAGCCTCAAAGGAGTCATGCACAGAGAGCCCCAAGTGGACATCAGGACGGGACCAAACCCGCGCCAGGGCCATCAGCTCCGCAGCGGAAGGCTCCGATACACAGCAGGCAGCAGCAGGGGGCCAATGAAATGCCCCAGTCCCAGAAGTCGGTGATACACCGCCACACGGGTGCGCTGGTACCCACGCGCGCCGTGAACGCAGCCGAAGTAGGACACAGCCAAGACAGGTCCCCCCTTAGCAAGGCACAGCGAGTAGGTGCCCAGGCTGCACACCCACAGCACACTCACGGTCTCAGACCCGGACCAGGGCACATGCGAACACCGATTCTCCAGGATGCGCCCATCGGGGAAGCGGACCAGCCCCAGAGTTTTGGCATGCAGCCAGAAATCACGAGTGCTCGCCTCATAGCCGAGGTAGTGGAGTCCAGAGCTCATGCTCGCAAAGGCAACTGAGCGGCTGTCCGGCCTGCCCAGGAGCAGCTGCACGGCAGGGCTACGCCACAGGTCGCATAGGGACATGGTCTTGTTGTAGGTCCAGATATGGGGGGCCCCATGGGGGACGGGAAGCGGGAGCCCCATGGATGGACGAGCAGCCATGGTCCAAACGCCCGGGGAGAATAGGAAAGTGCTCAGGGGACCTCACACACCTTCTGGGGTCGAGGGGCCTCCCGGGGGTCCTAAGAACAGGGAAAGTGGCCATGGGCCGCAACATTGTAGCACAACAGAGCGAGGCGTGGGGTGCGGACCCAGCACAGCTGCACAACACAATAGCTCTCACATACCAACTAATCTGCCCTCCAAGGCCACGGAGCCTCAAACATTCGGGGGGGGGTGTTGATGGCAACTCGCATGCAGCTGCAAAAAGAGCACGCGGAGTTGCGTGCCCATGCGGGGGGGGGAAGCCCTCCTCTACGGCCCACCCCTCAGGGGTTCCTATGGCCGGTCCTTGAACGGGCGTGGGTGTCCAACCCCCGTCACCCACATACTGGACCAGGAGCCACTGTACCATAAACACCTTTTATATCACCCATGTGTACATTGTCACCCTTTCCCACATACCCGGTTGTGCCCTGCCACCAATACGCCCCCCCTACACATCCCTCCCACCCCTCCCCCGCCACCACAACGCCCCCCCCTACACAGCCCTCCCCTTGTCCCCTGGGATGGTCCCGTGCGTGCCCGGTCTGGGCCAGGGGCCACGGGGAGGCGAATGCGCGGACCCGGAGGTCGTGGGGGCGGCAGGGGGGGCAGGCCAGGGAGCAGAGGGGCCAGGCATGGTGGCAGGGTGCCTGGGGGGGCCGCCTGACATGACGTAGGCGCACAAGGTGCCAGCGTGCAGGAGCAATGAGGTCCCAATATCGTGAGATCTGTCCATCTTGTCCGAGTGCTCCTGCAACATGGCATTGATGTCCTGCCTCAGGCCCCCGAGCAGTTCCTCCTTCCTGCTGTGCTCCCTGCGCTCCCGCCTCCGTTCCAGGCGCACCTCGGCCTGGAGCATCCTGTCCCGCTCTTCTGCCTGCTCCAGGGACCGCTCGATGGCCGCCTCCATCCGGTCCATGGCCGCGATCATCCTCTCCCCCTGTTCCTCCGCTGTCCAGACGATCTCCTCCGCCTGGTCCTCCCTGCGCCTGCGGACCTGTGCCCGGTGCTGCCTCATGCGCAGGGCCGGAGGCACGGGCCCAGGGGCAGCTGGCTGCCGGGGTTGCCCTGTGGGTAGAGGAGGGTGTGCTACAGCGTGCCGTGGGCCCCTGGCCCTGGGCTAGGATAGCCAAGGGGCCCAGGGGTCCCCCAGGCATGTAGCCCGGCCTCTCCACACCCATGGATCTCGTCCCTTCCCCCCCCTCCTCGCCATGGCCGGTTAGCCCATCTGTGAACCCTGGCGGGCCCTCCATACCTGACCACCTACCTCACCTGGTCCCTCCGCCTGCTGGGCGGGCTCCTCGGTGGCTGCCTCCGTAGTCTCTTGGGTGAGGTCCCGTGGTGGTCCGTGGCCTGTGGGCGAAGGGGGGGAGGTTGAGTGTGGGGGGGGAGGTTGGGCGCCCCAGGCCAGGGCCCCCTCCTGCCTTTCGGGGGGGGGGCCCGGGGCTCTGCCTGTGCCTGGCCCTGGCCCTTCTAGCTCCCCCTGGACATAGGGTCCCATGGGCACGAGCCCTCTCCCCTGTGGGGCAGTTACTTGTCCTCTGTGTCGGCCACAGAGTCGTCCGAGGCCGGGCCCTCAGTGTGAGAGTGCTCCCCCATGGACCCCCGGCTGTGTGTGGTGCGGGTGCCGGCCTCGGAATCGCCTTGGCCGGGCTGGCCCTGGTAGCTCTCCGGACTACTGTCCGGGGTGGGCCTGTAGGTTTCGGAGCACCTGGGCCCTTCTTCCTGGGGGTCTGTGGCACTGGAGCAGGTGTCTACCAGGGGGGCTGCGAGGGGAGGGGGTACCTCGACCCGTTGCCTTCCCTGGTCCACAGCGCTCCCAATGAGTCGCGGGGCGACTATGGACCCCTTCATGTGGAGGAAGCGGTCCAGGGCATCTTAGTAAGGGGCGGTCCGGGCTCTGTGCACAGACCTCCTCCTGTTGTCCCAGATGGCCTTGTAGCCCCTCCTCAGCTCTTTTGCCTTTGAACGGCACTGTGCCACTGTCCGGGGGTGCCCTGCCGCCTCCATGTCCCGCACTATGTCCCGGTAGACCTGCTCATTCCTCTGGTTGATCACGAGCTCCAGTTGGTACTCCAGGGTCCCCCATATCCGAATAAAGTCCCTGGTCTCCTGGAGCCCCCACTGGTCTCCTCTGTGGTAGGCCTTCCTGCCGCCTCTCCATGCAGGGTGGTCTTCCTCCTCCTCCACCCCTTCCTGCTGCACCTCCGGCCGGGCTGGTCGCCCACCCGGGACGTTTTCTGTGTCTGTAGGAGGCAGGGGGTCGGGGGAGTACAGTTAGGTGGAGGTCGGGTCTGCCTCGCGGGGTGCCCCCTTCCCCCCCGGCGGGCGGCTGGGCGTGGCCCTGGCCACCCCTAGCCGCCCCTTTGCCCCCTGTTCCCCATGCCCTTGCTCCCCCTTACCTGTTTCCGAGGTGCCTCCTCCTCCGCCGGCCCAGCTGATGTCCCCGGGGTGTCCTGTGCCGGCTGCTGCGGGTGACCTCTCGATACTACCTCCATGGTCAGCATGACCCCCAGCTCACCCACCCCCACCTGTGCTTCCTTCCCCATCACCACCACCACCACTGCCCCTGCCTCCTCCGCCGCCGCCTCCTCCTCCTCGCCCCTCGCTCTCTCCTCCACCACCGCTCTCTTCCTCCTCCCTCCGCGCTCCATCCCGCCACGTTTGCCAGCTGCGGTTTTCCCTTTAAGTCTCCCTCCGGTGTGTGTGTTGATGCTGGTTGCCTGGCAGCACCGTTACGTGCATTGCCCACGGCTGGAGATCATTTCCATTGATCCTGGCCGGTGTTTGCCGTCCAGTCGTTACGTTTGGTTGATCCCCGGTGGGGATCTCCTTGACCATGCGTCCACGGTAATTGGTGCGGGGAGCCCGGGAAGCGTGGTTGAATTGGACCCCATGTGGGTATTGAGCGTGGTGAAGATCTGGCGGGCACCAAACAAATGTTCAGAGCGCCTTGGCCCCGCCGCGGGATTGAGCGTGATTCACTGTGGTTGAGCGTGATCTCGTCACGTCTGAAAATACCCTATATCAACCAGCTCACCTGTATCCACATGCTTATTTACACCCTCAAAAAATTCCAGTAGATTAGTGAGGCATGACTTCCCTTTGCTAAATCCATGTTGGCTCTTTCCCATTATTCCTTGTTTATAAATATGCCCAGTAATTCTCTTATTAACAACTGTTTCCACCAGTTTGCCCAGCACTGATGTCAGACTCACCAGTCTGTAGTTTCCAGAATGGCCTCGGGAGCACTTTTTAAATATCAGCATTACATTCGCTACCCTCCCATCCTCTGTTACTGTGACAGATTTTAGCGATAGGTTAC
Source organism: Sphenodon punctatus (assembly GCA_003113815.1). Taxonomy (NCBI): domain Eukaryota; kingdom Metazoa; phylum Chordata; class Lepidosauria; order Sphenodontia; family Sphenodontidae; genus Sphenodon; species Sphenodon punctatus. The sequence continues at coordinate 1,161,295 of QEPC01010841.1, read as the reverse complement.
AAATTACCCATTGTATGTCTGCAATTTCATACTTGAGTTCTAGCAGGCTTCTTGCTTCTGATGTACTTGAAAAAGGTTTTAGTATTCGTTTTTGCATTTTTAGCCAGTTGCTCTTCAGATTCTCTCTTGGGCTTCATTATTAACATTTTGCATCTAATTTGTCAGTGCTTATGCTCTTTCCTGTTTTTTTCTTTAGGACTAACTTTCCATTTTTTAAAATACACCTTTTTGGCTCTAATAACCTTCTTCACCTTACCATTTAGCCATGCAGGCAGACCTTTGGTTTTCTTGCTGCCTCTTTTTTTTTTTTTTGTGGAATACATTTAATCTGGGCTTCCAAGAGGGTGTAATAAATTGGCCCTTGGGAAAGGGTGCCTAAAAACAGGGTCTTTGACTTGGGTTCTTTTCCACTGAGAAACTATACAAAAGAGACACTTGTTTCCTAATACCAACTTAAATTATCACAGCGACTGAGTTTAAATTGACTTTACTTAAAATAAAAACTAATACAAGTTACACTAAAAGCAACTTAACATCTTATAATAAAACAAAATCTATGTCTTACAATCTATTTCTTACAAAGTATAGAAATACAGAAGTATAGAAGTACAAAGAAATACGAAGTGTTTAGTAAGGAAGTCAGAGTATATGGCCGTGAAAGAAACCATACGCAAAACCTCTTTGCAAAAAAGGGGAACTCCAGCCTGACTGTCGGAAGTCAACCGAAGAAGAACCCTGAGTACTGTCTGTGATGGTCTTTTATAGAACAACATCTCCATACACTCCTATAGTACCTCCAAACAAACTATTCAAGAAATATTCCCTTTGTCTGTGGTAGATCAGTTTATCACCTCAGCATCTCTTCTTGCGGTTAACAGAATATGTCCTGACCCTAGCTTTCTTTGGATGGAACTGATCACATAGGGTGAAAACAGACATGAAGCTAACCACCCTTTAACCACCCTTGGTGGTCATTTATGCATTTTTCAGGGCTGCATAGGACACCAATACAGCCCTGCACCATGCATAAATAACCACCAAGGGTGGTTAAAGGGTTGTTAGCGTCATGTCTGTTTTCACCCACAGTGCTTTTAACTGCAAAGAACAGTGTTCATGTTCAAAGGCCTGTTTGTGCTTATACCTTTTACTCCTTCCTTTATCCACACTCCTAGGCTAGTTTATTCTTTTGCCGCACAGTAGTAGTAGTAGTATTTATTGTGGCATTAGCTTGCACCATAGTCCTTTCAAAAATGAAATAAAATATACATACATACATACAAAATACTATTAACAATACAAACATAACAAAGTAGTAAACATTGCAGAGGCAAAGCCATCAATTAATTGATTACTTCTATAAAAAAATACTCATATAACCATTTCCGTGACTGAAAAGGTTTTGTCTAAGATACAATTGCTCCCAAAACATAGCTGTACCTCGTGCTGTGCCTTACCCTTCTCGGGGCTTACGGCGGCAGTGCTTGACCCCTGCAGCTCTAACCGGAATAAATTTGGCAAGAGATCTAAGTAAATAGGGACAGTTTAATCCTTGCCAAAATGATTGCACAGTTCCTGGCTATGTGCCCAGGAACTCCCAACTAACAGCTTACTGCAGAGGATCAAGAGAGACGCCTATAAATCTCATGAGCCATCAAGGCTAGGCTGGTAATAAGGTCAACCGATTTAGACGAAGCGAGGTATACCAACAGCTGTGCAGGGGAGAGACATTGAAGCCAATTGAAAGGGGTTCAACTGCTTTTCTGCACCCTGGTGAAGCAGATCCCTTTTGAAAAGGGGTTCAGCTGCCTTTCTGCACCCTAGTGAAGCAGGTCCCTTCCAATTCCAGGATCAAGTGGAAATACTACTGTGTTTGAGAGGGAGGGGAATTACTCCTCTTTCTATTTCTAATTACTCTTTTGTTCAATCCAAGAGGCTTTTTATTCAAAAATAGCAACACAAAATAGCAATAATTGGTATACCAATTATTAAAGGAGCGCTTGCACTTTAACATATAATCCCTCACCTACTCTGACTACTTCAATGATGTAGGTTAATGAGGTATGTCTAAAGGGAAGGGGGTTAACCTGCTAGCCATTGGCTGGAGGTATGATCTGCTGTTATGCTATTAGGAGGTGGGGTTTTTTTGTTTGTTTTTTAATTATGTTGTCAACTTTAATTTTATTTCTGCTTGTTGTCTCTTTGGATAATGCTGAACCCAGGGTCTTCGATTAACAGCAATAGTATTGTATTTCTCGAATGTTTGTTTTTCTTAGTGACCTAGTTGCTATTTTTGTGTTGTTGTATTGTTGTATTGCTATATGTTTTTGTTGGCCAAGGCGAAAGCCCATGCCAAAATAAAATTGAATTGGACTACTTCAAATACATACAAAGCATATATTCTTACGTGATCAGAGGTCAATGGTCTGGTTCCAGAAGGAGGGCGGGCAGGGGGCCCACATGAAGCTGAGAGAGAGAGAGAGCCGAGCTGTAGAGTAAGTTGTAGGACTTCCTAGGGAGTAGTCCAAGAGTGTCAGGGTTGGGCCTTGAACCCATAGCCCTTGGGGTGCTGGAGAGTCTGTCCAGCGCCCTGTGCCACCTGGTGGGCTTGTGAGGGTGTTGGGTTTGTCCCCCTTCTTTCTCCTTTGTGTGCTTGCTCCCTGTGTGTCATGCCCCTTCCCAGCTGTAGTCAGTTACCTTAGTTCTTCCTCCCAGCTTCCTGATTGGCCACAGGAAGTATTAAGCCTTGGTGTGGCCACAGGAAGCTGGTGGAGCAACGTCTCTTACCCCCATCCCATTCCTGTTTGTTGTGATTGAGGAGTACTTGTGTTCTACGTTGTGTGAGTGATTCCTATGTGTGTCCCCTCTGCATGTGGTAAGACTGTGTCTTGTTCCCCCCTGTCTTGTGCGTGCCCCATGCTTGCTTGTTTCCCCCCCTGTCTTGTGCGTGCCCCATGCTTGCTTGTTTCCCCCCCGTCTTGTGCGTGCCCCATGCTTGCTTGTTTCCCCCCCTGTCTTGTGCGTGCCCCATGCTTGCTTGTT
>QEPC01010841.1:1134908-1158169 GCA_003113815.1 Sphenodon punctatus | reverse complement strand
TCTAAAAGAAAGGAACTTCTGACGGGCTGTAAAAACATCAAGCAAAAGACATAACAGCAAAAGTCACTGAGTCAGAAGAATCTGAGACAAGAAGCCGAGAAACCTCTAAAGGCATTTGGCCAGGGAAAAGACAAATATATTTAGACAGCCAGAGCTCTCTTGGGAGATCATAAAAGTGGCATGAGCACAAAATGTGCTCTAAGGTCTTAGCCTCGAGCTTATCAAAAGAACACAGCCTTGCATGGAATGGAATTCCCTCATAACACCCTTTGAGCATCCGAGTAGGGAGGGCATTCTGTTGGGCCTAAAAAAACAAACAGTTTCCTAAAGGAATAGTTCTTTAACAAATAACTGGCAGGGATTGCAAAATTGGCTGACAAAGAGAAGTAATGGAGCAAAAAAAGGCACTCAGCAACAATGGCAGATTCCTCCTAGCGGCCAGTGTCTGAAAGCCTAGCCAAAACCTCTGCCTTAGCAAGTTTCAGATCCTTTAAGGGCAAGTCAACAAGGGCAAACCCAAGGCAGAAATTTTGGAGGTAACCAGCCTGTCTCAAGAGCTAACAAAAAAGTCTTCTCTCAACAAACCTCTGTCTAGGGCTGGCCTTTTTATCCAGTGACTGCCTTATGATTATCCAGAGTGCGGGGCTGTCAGTGCTAAGCCTGGGAAGTATTTCCATTGTCTGTTCAGATCTGGGGTACCTTCTGCTTAGTCACTGGTTTGGGGGTTTGCCCTGACCAATAGGGTCCTGCCCACCCCTCCCTCCAGAGGGAAGGCTTGACACCCCCCACAGCCCTGGGTCGCCCACACCCCTCTTGGAGGCATCTGGTTGTCTGATCAAGCCATCTCTTTTCTCGCTTTGCAACGTTAGTTCTGTTATCAACTTCTGACCTTCCTCTGTTCCCAATGTCCCTGTGAGTTATAAACTATTCAGTTTTGCATGGGAACACAAAGTTTCTGCTTTCTCACAGGCATCCTTTGACAGGGATATTGCCTCCTTCACACCGGATCACATATCATCCTGTGATTTATTGACCATCTTCCTTCTAACACATTCTGTTCCTCAATTATCTAAATCAGTGAATCAATGTATGTACTAAATAATGTATTACTTCACTTATAACACTCTACATAATCTTAAATGAGGGCCACAATGGCCTACACAGAAATTTCATTGTTACAATAATTATAAATCCAGTATGTAGTTTTTGGTTACATTTCAGCAAAGGATGAGTTACAATAGCATTCAATGTCTGCTCTGGCACATTTGTGTCAAAAGAAAGCACTTCTGCTTTTGTTACATTGTTAGCAAGGAAATCAGCATTTCTTGTTAGGCCTGTGCCATTTCACAACAGCCCCCCCTTGTTAACTGGGCCCTTCCCAGGTAACACATCACTTTTGGTATTTTGGGACAACATAAAATGCTCTGTGTCTTAAAGGAACTATTTTTTTCTTAATCCAACACACAATGTATATCACAGTAATAAACACCACAACTTGGATCACCAAAATGATAATTATTGGGTGAATTAAAAGATTGCAGTAGGTGACCATCCAAAAATGCTTTCCCAGAATGAGTGCTTAGTGGTGTATTCTACTTCAGTGAGCACTTGCGTGATTCTCTTTCCCTCTGCTTTTAGGACTATAGCTGCATGGCCCAATGTGTTTGCTAAACTTTGTATTTTGGTGTGAAACTTTTGGGTATCCTGTATTGCCTTATGAATTGCTGCTGCTGAATATGCAAAAGACATGTTCCACAATTGGAAACTGTCCTTATCCCATAAGTTTTTTCCATTCATTAGCATGCAGTGTCCATGAATCATTGCCAATAGATATTTTGGTAACATTGCATACCACTATAAAGCCATTGTCAGGGATATCTTGAAAGAATATAGAATTTAATGTTACTGTAATATTTGGTTCAGCAGCAATATAAAAGCACTTGTGTCCCAGGGTGTATACCTGAGGTTTCTCAAATTTCATGGTATCAACAGTGCACACATATGAGTCATCATTATGTCTGCATTGTTTGTATTCCTGGAGTGGTAGTGGGCAATAATACTTTGTGTGTCTCCACACATTACACTGGGAATCCAGTTCGTATAGTTCCACCTCCGTGGTGCCCTTTAATTGCCATAAGCCTGGAAGAACAAATTTTAACCATTGACTTTGTGCAACCCAGGGATATGCCTGAACTGCACAAGCTGATGAGTCTCTTCCCTTTGGGGTGGCTACCTGAATGTGTAGGGTTAGCCCAGTTGGTAAGTATGTGATATGGTGGGCCAGGACCTTCCATCCAGGGTCAATATTTTCTCTAATGTCAGAAATTGACCACAGGTGTTTATGCATCTTTCCTGATTCCAAGCTTCCAATGATGTCATCCAGTACACTCAATGCTCTTTCTTGCCATTGTGTGCACTGAATAGCCATCCTGGTTGTGTTAGCCAATGCTACAATAGCATTATCTGCTGCCACAGTTTGCTGCTTCATCAACCTGTACCAATCAGGCAAGGTGAGAACCAAATGTTTGAGTCCCTCCCGAAGAACTTGATTGCTGTTAGTTAGGGGCTGGCGTAGTGAACCCAATAATCCTCCTGCAGATCCCAATTTATTGGCCATTGTTTCAATATCTATGCTATTTAATACAGCTCCTACCGTGCCTATCCAACCGGACACATCTCTGGTATGTCTGGATTGGCTGGCAAAATTTTGTTTTCCCTCCTCTGATTTTAAGTATTGGAAGGATTGCAACCAAGCTTCAAAGAGTGGCTCCACATATGGTGCGCACTGTAATTTTCTTCTACTAATGTTATATGCTGCCAGTTTGATGGTCAAATTTACAAACTGGATATACCCATCCCTTATGTGCACGCATTTGTCCCATTGTGTTTGTATGGATGAAGTATTATGTGGATGTGGCTGGGGTAGTCCAGTCCAGATAACTTATGCATTTACATAATCTTCTCTTGGGATTGCAAGGTTGTTTCTGCATCTATACCCTCTGTTTAGAATGCAGAAAGCAGGGTCCCATGGAGACTGGGCCTGTGTATCATTTTTGAAAATAGTCAATTCCCCAGGAAATTTTAATTTTTCCCACACAATGTCCTCCTCCACACCTAACGTGCATGTCCTAGAAATCCATACATTTTGAACATTATTGATGGTACATTGTGTAACATTTCCCATTTAAGTGTGACATTTACAGCATCTTTCCCCCAAAATGTCATACTTAACAACAAGTACACAGGTGTTCATGATGTCAGCTTCATGGGTTCCATCAGCGCGTAGATCGTGGGGCTGAAAGTATGTTTGTATTTGGGCACGGATAACTGGAAATTTTTTATTAACATAGCAGTTTAGTGGTGTAGCAGCGAGACTGCCCGATAGATGGCATTGGTTAGGCAGAACACGGCAGCTTGGTGTGTTCAAGTTCCATTCGCAGCCCAAAACAGGATCATGGGCTTTGCAAAAGTACAGAAGCATTGCTATCTTGGATGCTGGTGTGGCTATGGGGTGGAACGTCTAAAAACAAAGCACGTTGCTGGTCTGCAAAGCAGGAGCTGCAATTCATGGAGCCAGGGGTCTGTGTTGCTGTCTGGACAAGTATTCTGCATGGTAGTGGATTGCAGCAACGGGGTGTTGTCACTCAGGGAGTCATCTGGCACAGGATGCTGGGCTTGGGAGTTGTTTTGCAAAAGGAAGCTGGGGCTGAGATTCGGTTGGCATCAAAGGCACGGCGTGGGAGTCGTGGGTATGGCAAGGCTTGGGATGAGCTGGCGCCTGTGGGATTTTTCAGGTGTTTAGGAGCCATCGGCGTTGTTGATGGCAGGGGCCACATTAGCAATATCACACACAAGATAAAGGAAGGGTGCATGTCCTGCATATTTAAGTAAACAAAACACAACAGGTTAAGTAACAATCCCCCCTCCCCGCTTGTTGCCTTAATGTTCCAGTCAGAGAACAAACTAAGGAAGAATGTTGCCTTTTTGCCTTTTGTATCACAGACAACTTGACAAATTCTGGTCTGGGTGTGGGCTGCTGCTCATGCTGAGAAGTCCCTGCAATGTGCAAGGACAGAGTCTTTCCACATAAGGAGTTCCAGAGCTCCTCCCCAGCAGGACCTTGGTGGGCAGTAAATGAAAACTCACAAGCGTCAAGGCCCTACGTAGGATAGGATCATCTAAGATGTCCGAATACAATTTAAACCCGGTAGAATGTTTAAATTCCTTGTACAATGGGGCACGTTTAAGCGCTGACATTTTCATTTTCCCCATATCCAGCTGGACTGCTTGGTCCACAAGTTGCTTGTAAGCAATTCTTTTTCTACAAGGCAGAGGAATATTGCTTAACATCTCCAGGGATAAGCCTAAGTCGTGAAGAAAATTCCTCACCCTATGGCACCAAGAGTGTGTTGAAGACCAAGTCCGTGCCTCAGCATAGCAGCACAGAGGCAGTCTGTCCTCAGGCATGCCTTCCAGCTTGTTCCAATAGTTTACTACTGACCTGCAGATTTTAGCTTTTATGGGTAAAACACCCGTTTCAAGCTGCAGTAGACAAGTCGGGACACTCTTGGGGACAGAAAGAAGGGTTCTCAAAAACAAATTTTGAGAGAGCTCAAGGACCTTGGCCGGGGTCATGCTTCAAATTTCAGCACCATACAAGGCACATGGCCTGGACTTTACATTAAAGAGCTTTAATGCTGGAACAATCAATCTACCCCCATGGAGCCTCCAGAACCTCAGCAGGCCCAGCACTGCCTGCTGGAATTTGAGCTGATGACTGAATATGTCTCTGCCAACTAAGGTTATTGGCAAATTGTAAGCCCAAATAAGAATAGACAGAAACCTGCTCGAAGGTGGACCCATCTAGGGATCACTTATACTGCCTAAGCCTCTGAGGATACCTCCTCACTATCATGACCGTAGTCTTTTGGTAGTTAATAGAAAGGCGCAAAATTGCCCAATGATCGTCAGCATTCTCCTCAAACCCAACCTGGAGGGTGAGAAGAAAGCTATGTCATCGGCATACAGCAGTATTGCAAGGGGCCGCCTCGACTCTTGCAGGCAAACTATAGTCTTGAGTGACTGCTGCAATTATCCCATTAATGTAAAAATTAAACAAAAAAGGGGCTAACGCACAGCCTTGCTTCACCCCATTGGAGACAGGGACCTGGCTGGTAAGTTGGCCGTTATTACCGACACGGACCCTCAGAGCGGAATTGGTATACAACAAGTGCACCTCTGGTCCATGTTGGTTCTAAATAGCTTGTCCCATAAATTTTTTAAATCTAAAAGATCAAAAGCCGAGCGTAAGTCCAGGAAGATTGGGCGAAAGTTCTGGGGGAGTTTATTATCCCCTTTTTTATAAATAGGCACTACAATGCTAATGTTCCACCCTGCCGGTATGGTTCCAGAGTAATCATAGAGAACAAGTGCGAAAAAATCGTTAGCCACCAATCTAGATTGTGCAGGAACATTTCCGCAGGTATACCATCAATCCCAGGGGCTTTCCTCTTACGTGCTGTTCTAAATAGAGACCTTATTTCCTCACAGCCCACAGGGGGCCATAGAGCAACCTCCCTCAAAGTCTCCTGGGGAATAACGTACAGGTCGGGGATACGGGAGAAAATTCTCCCGAAATGAGAGAGCCAAACACTGGTGGCTATACTCGCCTGGGGAGAAGATGTTCGAAACCCCCGATTCACAGTAGTATTAATCGACATTGTGCTTTAGAAGGGATACTTCAGTAGCAGAAACAGACACCTGCTCCCTCTGTGTTTTTTGCCCTAGTAAAAGAAGAAATAGACATGCTGCTTTTTCCAAGGAAGCTTTAAATAACTTTTTACAATGGTGTTTTTAAATAGACTCCATGCTTCTTGCAGACGTTTAATCCTTGCAACTGCTCCTTTTTAATTTCCCTCTAACTAGTTTCCTCATTTTACATAGTTCCCCCGTTTAAAGTTGAATGTTACTGAGGTACTCTTATTCTTCTTCCAAGAAGCAGCCATTTATGGCATCTAGAAATATTACGTCCGCATGATGCTCCAAGGAGACAGTCAGTCAATATTTGGTGATTGAAATCACCAATTATTATGTGTGTTTGACTTGGTCTCACCATCTTGATCAGGGGGATCGATAGTATAGTCCCACTGCTATACACTTCCCTCTTTTGCATGGAATTTCTATCCATTGAGATTTGAGAATACAGTTCATTTCTTGTAAAATTTTAATACTAGGCTTCCAAAGCACCATCCTATACTTCAGTGCTCTCTTTAACATATAGTGCCAACCCATCACCAGCTCGATCTACTCTGTCATTTTGATATGTTTTATACCCTGATATTAGTGTCCTATTGGTTATTCTCATTCCACCGGGTGTCTCAGATTCCTATTATGGCCATATCTTCATTTTAGTGCCATACACTCTAATTCTCCCATCTTACTTTTTAGACTTCTAGCATTTGTATATAGACACTTTTTCATTTTATTCCTATTCTTCTATCTGCAATTCCCTATTTGCCTTCCTGTTATCCAGGTTTAACTTAGAGTTATATAGGTCAGGGATGCGTATTGCTCAAACTTAGCCCCCCTTAGCCTCCTCTCCCTGTAGTCTAACTCTTACAGTAGCAAAGCTTGCTGCTCACTCTAGCCACTTTTAGATGGTTTTTCTATGAGATTTCTTGCACGTTATTGCTGCTCACTCATTCTTTTAATACCGAGGATTAAATATCTTGATATTGAAGTTTTTAATCCTCGATATTAAAAGAATGAGCACATGGCGATAACACACACGAAGTCTTGTCTAAAAGCCACCTGCATTAATTTGAAAAGTCACGTGATGGTGCGCGCCGCTCGTCTGAAAGCAGCCTCTGTCTGTCTCGCTCTACCTGGGGCACTTGCTGCTTTTCTTCAATTCATACTAGTGACTAGGCCTCAATCTTGCCTATAGCCTATTGTTTAAAAGGGATTAAGCAACCCCTATGAAGCCCTTTGATCTAAGGTGGGATACTTACACAAGCTGTATTCACAACTGCAGCAGTGGTGGCGGCAGAGCAAAGATGTGACAGTGGGGAGGAGCCTGATGGCGGAAGTAGAGCCGGTGCGAATGGGGTTCTGCTGCGGCTTCCCTCGCACATGTCAGGGCAGGATTTTGTGCTGACATGCATGAGGGAAGCCACGGCAGAAGCCCATCCTCATGGGAGCTACTTCTAGAATCCTCCCCACTTCTGGAATCAGGCTCTTCGCGGGTCTTGCCTCCACCACACCGCTTCAGGTGTGAATGTGGCCACAGTTGTTAAAGCAATTGGCCACAATAATGAGCTGAGTCACTACAACAACCTCCCTTGAACAACTTGAAGGTCCTGATTTTAGATAGCTATGCTAGCCCTATTTATTTATATGTTAACTTAATTTTATTTGAACTTACTTTATTTTCTTAACTAACTTTTTTTTCCACGAGTGTTTTGGAGTCCTACGCTGTGTTTACAGTCTGCTTTATATCCTTATTGCTCCCTGGACCGTGCCTTCTAGAGACCTACCCTAAGTTGTCTGTCTGTCTGCTAAGCTAACCTTTATTGGCTACTTAACCTTGCACTGTACAACTCCCAGCTACTGTTTAAGCAGAGAGATGCTTACAGCCCTTTTAATTCAGAGTTAACTAACCCTAGCAAACACTGGCAATATAAACAACAATACGATAAAGGGAAAATCAAGCAGGCTTACCTGTTCTCACAGTAGCAAAACTCTCTCCTCACTCTACCAGCATCTCACTCCACCAGGGTGCTCTCTGCTTGAGAAGGAGTAACAGAAAACTTCTTTCATGAAAGATATTTGGCATGAAACATATGCGCCTTTCTACTGCTGTGTCCCCTATTCACCTGCACATCAATAGTGCTAGCACATGCAAGCCCTAGGCTCTTTGCGGTTTCCCCCTTCTGCCCAACCACAAAGTTCTGTGAGCAGGTCAGAACTAATACGAAAAGCTTACTGAGTCACCAAAGGTGTCTGTCTCTCTCCCATTTTCTCTTTCTTTCTATATCTTTCTTTTCTTTCTCTTCTTCTGCTTGCCCTGAGAGATTGATTTTCCTTCCCTTTATTCCTTGAAGTAACATGCTGGCCTGGTATCTAAGAGGAGAGAGCATCATAAGATCTTGAGAACTGAAGGGCAGTCTGAATGCAGCACTCACGCCCCTTCAGTGACCTAGAAAGCATAGGGGCTATGAACTTAGTACTGTCCCTGAAAAATGAGGAGGTGTAGAACCTGGTTCTCGGGGAGTATCTGCAAAGTTTACAAATACAGCTGCAGGGATTGTTCCCTTTGCAACAAAAACTTCTCCCAGACCCTTAGCTGCTGCCTACCCACATTACAAAGGTAATTAGCTCCCTCCCGCCCCCAACCCGGCGCCGTCTTCTCAGTGGTCAGATTCCTGAATATGACTGAACTGAAAGAGCATACACATTATTGTTGTTTTAATACGTTTTTAACTGTTTTTAATATGTTGTGAGCTGCCCCGAGATGCCTGAGGCAGGAGGGGGCGGTATATAAATTTTAGTATAAATAAATAAACCCACACTTCTCAAAATCCATTTGTTGAAGCAAGTAGGTGAGTGCATTTTTACAGTCTTGTATATTTCCATGACTTCTCATTTATTTTAATTTTATTTCCTGGTTTCTTTTAAAAAAATATTTCAAGGAGTAAAGTTTTTAAAATGTTATTTATTTGGTGGATATTGATGCCATTTGGTATTCTGTTCAGGTCCTTCCAAAAGAGAATTTTCATCCATGGAGAAGGCGGCGAATGAAGGTGAAACAAGACAAGCCAATGATGGGCAAAACTACCAGCATTCCACTCTTTGCAAATCTTTAATGAGATCCACAGTTAGTAGCAACCTGCCTAACAAGAGGTATGTCTGTTTCTCTAGGGGACTGCCTGGGAGGAAACGTTTGTAGTAGGAAAAGTGTCCCCTCAATATATCTCTTTTAGCTAGTCAATTTCTCTACCCAATAAAAAAAAAAAAACTTAGTCGCCTATTAATGGAAAGGCCTATTAAATGCCTTTAGCTGCTCTGATCATCTTCGGAAAAAGTTCCGAGTGACAACCGAGGACTCGATCCCGGTACTTGGAACCTCAAAAATCCTTGCAAGTACTTGGAGCACCTATTCGGTGGCGCCCTAACTAAGGCATCAAAAGCAACAATTTCTAAATGGGTCTCTAATTGCATAACTGAGGCTTATACGGCAAAAAATGAAGATCCTCCTCTTTCTCAGCCCATTCACTTAGAGGAACAGCAACCTCTTAGGCCTTTAGAGCTCAGGCTCCTTCTGAGGAGATTTGTCGCATGGCGGCTTGGGCCTTTATCCATACTTTTACCAGACATTAAAAGATCCATTTACAAGAGTCTGCACAAGTGGCTTTTGGGAGGAGGATCTTAAGGCAGTTTTATAAATTCAGAGTTCTAACATGCTAGTATCCTGGTTTACTTTGTTGAATTTAGTTGTTTTTCGCCTCCTGTTGTTCTCTTCATGCTGGAAGACACTGCTTTGGTATGTCCCCAGAGTACTCAGCTGGCTGTTCCGGAGGACCCCCTAGGAGAACGGAAAATTGGGCACTTATCTATGGGGGCCCCCCATCTATCGGGTAGATGGTTCAAACAACTGAAATCGCTAAGGAGAGGGAAACTGCCTTAATAGATTGTTATACAGTTGTAATTAAAGAGTTTTTAGTGAACAGATAGTTTATTTGTTGAGGGAAGTTTAGGATGCTTGTTATCATCTGGAGAGCTAGGGGTCAGATTCCCTCTGCTGAGTATGCTCTGAAAAGTTGAAGTCCGTCTCCTTCTGGTCGAGGTAGAGTCTAACCCCAGATTACTGAGCTGGCCATTCAGGAGAACCCTCGGTCAAAGGAAAATTCATAGAGTAAGTGCCCAATTTTCCTTTATGCTAACATAGAAGTGTTTTAGAATCTGTTTTTTGGCAGTGCAGGCTATAAGACAGCAAGATACATTAAGATTGTAGGTTGGTATTTTCAAAGCAGTTTAGACTATTTAAATTACCAAGTCCCCTTGACTGTGCTGAAAGTTTTAAACAGTAGTAGTATGCAGTTATATTTTTATAATACATTGTTCTTGTTGGCAGTATCTTGTCTTACAAACCTATTTCTGGGTGTGCTTCTGGGGTGCTCCTGGTTCAGCAGTTAGTTAGTTAGTTATTTTAGGCACGGGCATTTCACCATGGCCAACATACAAAGTAAAATCATAACAAGGCAAGCAAAACATAATACAAAATACAAATGCAAAATAGCTAAATAAACATAATGAACACGTAATCATATTGAATCCTTGAGGTTCATTCAATTCATTTACAATATTTTTATTATTAAAATCATATATGCCAATGGCCTAGCCAAATTGAAATAGTATAATATCAGCTCGTCAGCTATTCCTGCTGACACGTAATTTCCATTTCAGGCTTATAATATGGCCCAATGGCACAACATTTTGTTCCTAGTAACATATAGTTTGGATTCCAAAACATGCATTTGCAAGTTAGCAGAATTTACAGGGCCTTTGTCTTATGGTAGCAAGAACCCTAGATATAAAATACACAGAATAATAGTGAATAATGAATATGCCTGTCCTGGGCAGATTTATAGCCCATGAGTCAAGATAGCCAGTTTTAAATTACAATAGTTTTTAGATTGGTTCTCACATAAATTCATCTTTCGAGAGCAAGATTAATAAATACGGAAACATCCAGCAAATCTTCCTTTATGGACAAATTGATAAGGAATTTAAACAAATTACCTTGGCTAATAGCAGGCTTATTTAATAGAAGTCTAGAAAGCCAAGTATCTGTAAGGTTAGAGTAGTATGGGCACCTGAGAAGAAAATGGTCAACAGTTTCGATCTCGTCAAAAGAACAAGTGCATTTACGCAAATTATATTCTTTCCCAGCAAATCTACCTTCTAAGACTTCAGTTCTTATCGTTTGAAATCTTAGCTGCATATATAGCCTTCTCAGGGTTTTGTTTTCCAAGACATCAAGATAAGCCTCACAGGAAAAAAATTCCTTTACCTGCCCTAACCAAGGGGCTGACTTCCAATTCTTAACAGCTGCCAGATCTTCCTGGGTAAGGGTATCCTTTAATCTTATGGAGAGATCTCTCTTAATTATTGCACTTTCCTTTCCACAAAAATATGGCAGAGAAAAACCCATATGTCTTAACAAAGAGCTCAAATAAATTACCCAGGGGTAAGCTCTGATCCCTGTGAATTCTAATTGCTCCATAAGGCAGCTTATGGGGATCGTATCAGACTGTTGATTTAACAGTCAGAGCCAAAACCTCACAAAGGTCATCTTTAAGTGGTACTCCACAGATAGAGTACCTGTTTCTGCGTGGACTACTGCACCTGGTATACTTTTCCCTACCCTCAATAATCGCCTGAAGAATTGGCTTTGAGCTCTTATGAGTTCTGCTGTATTTGGAAAGGGTATAACTTCAGTCCCATAGGTCATTTGCGGAAAGATTTTTAAGCAATAAGTATGTAAGAAAGTAGATACCTGGACTCCCTTTGACAAATTTGCAGCCCGCAAGATGCAACGGCTTGTCCTGATTGCTTTAAAGGCATTTGATTTAACATGGGCAGCCCAAGTACATCTGGTTGTGAAAGTAACCCCTAAATATGTGAATGATTTGACAACTTCAAAATTCTTCTCCTTAAAGTTCCAACTTATGGGGCAAAATCTGCCTCCGATTATCATAATTTTAGATTTTTTTTATCATTTACCTCTAGACCATTTAATTTGCAGTATCTTATGAGACCATTTATTGACTTTTAGCCCCCTTTCTGTCTGAGAAAATAATACATCATCATCAGCATACTGCAAAAAGATATAGAGGATAAGATCGAATCGAGGGAGAATGACAGTTTACTATTTTTATGGATTCCACCAAGTCAGCAACATACAAGTTGAAGAGGGTGGGGGCAAGGCCGCAGCCCTGCCGCACCCCTCTCTCAATAGGTATCGAATCACTTAGAGGTTTTCTGTTGCCCATCTTTATTGTGCTATTTTTAGAATGTAGCTGGATAAGCAAGTTAAGCACTCTGCTATCCAGATCTAGTGCCTTCAATTTTGACCATAATCTGTGTCGAGGGACGGAATCAAAGGCTTTCGTGAAGTCAATAAAAGCCATAAAAAGTTTACCATTTTTAATTTTGACGTACATGTGAATCAAATGTGTCAAAATAAGTCAGCTGTAGATCGATTACTCCTAAAACCAAATTACTCATGAGAGATTAGCCTATTTGCTTCAGCCCAATCTTGTATAGTCTTTAACAACGTGGAAGCATACAGCTTGCCTACAACAGAAAGGGGACTAATAGGCCTATAACATGATCGATCCCTTCTGTCCCCCTTCTTAAAAATAGGAGTAATCCAGCTAAGGCCCCAAGTTCCAGGAATCTGGCAAGTTTGATTTATCCTATTAAATAGAGTACAAAGAATGGGTGCCCACCAATTTGGTGCAGCCTGTAAAAGCTCAGCATTAACCAAATCAGGGCCGGGGGCTTTATTCAATTTCAATGCCATAATTAGTTTTTTAACTTCAGTTTCTGTAAGGGCTAATGCTGGTGGGGATAAATTGTCAGGATCAAATAGGCCCAGGGTATCCTCATTTGATCCTTGCCCATTATACATAGTTCTGAAAAAATCCTCCCACACTGCAGATGGAATAGGGGGATTGGTTTCAGATGGAACAGGTTTCAATATACAGTTCAAGATTTTCCAGAATATGTTCACATTTCCTGTGCGTTCAGCAACTACCATTTTAGCCCAAGAGTAAAAGCCTATAGGATTTGCGCAAATCTTGGAATTTATTTTGTAAAGATGGAGATTGCTTTGCTATCCATATCTTTTTAGCGCTAATAAGCTGTCTTTTGGCAGCCCAGCATTCCTTATCATACCATTGGCATTTTTGTTTTATGCCTAAGCGAACTGGGGAGGAAGGGGAAAAATAGTCCTTAACATATGATAAAATAGCAGCAAAAATCTCAAATAACTTCCCCATATTTTGCTCAGATTGAAAAACAGAGCTTAATTCCATGAGTGCTTTAGAATTGCAAAATTTATATGACCTAGTTATCCATTGAGTGGAGGACCAGGCTTTAAGCCTTGTGCAAATTGATTCATTTTGAGGTGCAGAGTTGGCATCTGGGAGGTTATTACAGCCTTGTTAGTTGTAATTTCAGCAATACATGATCGCTTTCAGGCCTATTAATGAAGGTAAGGGAAATAAATTCCTCCAAGAAGAGGGAGTGTACCAAAATATAATCAATTGTGCTATTTCCAAATGGACTAAAAAAGGTAAAATCACCCGCCAAATCACCTTGGATTCTACCTTTTAAAGGGGTATGGTCTAAGTTTATCATTAGAACCAGGAGAGCGCGTCCCTGTTCATTTATAGTTGTACCTTTCGACCTCCTGGTCGTAATCGAGGGAGAAAAACTATCTAACCTAGCCATCTGAGTTGTTTCCTTAGTTAGATCTCCAATATGTGCATTCAAATTCCCTAATAATATGTACAAGCACGAGGATATTTATCGCTGTACTTATTTATCTCTTGTTCTAGATTGGACCATATATCCGCACTATAATAAGGTGAAGTAGACGGAGGAATGTAAATATTAAATAAGAGAAACTGTCCCTGATCTAGGAGGTTCAATAGGCCAATCTGAAACTCCGGTCTGATAGAAACTAAGGGATAAAATAGATTGAGGCAGAAATCGGAGATAAAAAACGCTAATCCCCCAGAGATTCTACCCTTTTTGTTTGATTTTTGTCCTCCATGCAGTTCTACTTTAAATTTATCAAAATACAGGGACTCATCCTTCTCGAGCCATGTCTCCTGAAGACATATCAAATTAAAGGAGCCTATTTGTTCAACCCATTTTCTGTCAATGAGCTTAGATCTTAGGCCAGCAATATTCCATGACCCTATTGTAAATAAATTATTTAATGAGTGAATATGAAGGGCCATATGTTGGGTTACCAAATCCCCAGAAGCTTTTTCCCAATTTTCCCCACCTAAGTTCCTTGTATATAATAATTTATTCATTGCGTGGCCATGGCCATTGCAGCAATAAGCAATAAAATTAAAAACAGAAGAAACAACCATACACATGAATAACAAAATTAGTTGGTGACAATAAAGATTAAAAAAAATTATATTTAACCGCTTTTAAAATTAACGATCTAAAAGTACAAATGCAAACAAAGCAAACTTTTTAATAATAGTAACATTTTTTGTCATCATAAAGAAGACAATTAATTGCAGAGGGAAGCCCACCTAAGTTACTGAGCTGCAAGGGATTATCAATTTGTAATCAAGCAGGATTAGTCTCTACCTCTATTTGGAGTGCATTCTCATTCGCTATAGCTCCGTTTCTACCTTGGGGACAACATTCGATAGTGCCATCCTCAAACCCTTGGTGCTTAACCTGCTGAAATCCCATGCTTGTTAAGCAGCCTGCCCCCCTAGGGGGATTCTCTTGCGCTGCAAAGGTGGGGCCATGGACTACTATAGGGACTTCTAGATCCTGCTCCATCTGGTTCGAACTGGCAGCCTGACCCAACTCAGGCGCTTCATAATCCAAAATCTCCACTTGGAGATTACTCCTATAGAACTCTAGTTTTTGTATTAGCATATCCTGATCAATAGGAGGCAAGTGCTTGAAGAAGGAATTAACGCTAGTGCTATCCTTGGTCCCAGTGTTATCGAGCAAAGAAGTGCCAAGTTAGTTTATAAAGGTTTGCTGTCTAATCATAGGATTTGAGGAGTCCTTAGTTTGGCATGGATTTCCTCCTACAGTTTCAGGTAAATTATATTTAGTAGCATCAGACTGATAGCTAAATATAAAATCCATAACTATCAGATCACCCTTTGGTTTAATACTATCCTGAGAGGGCGAATCATTAGGCATAACGCTAGACCAACGTATTTCCTGCTTGTTTAAGTTACAGGGATACCTGTTCTGGTTTCTTGATTTATGTCAGGTTGTTGAGGAATAATCAGGTTTTGTCTTACCATACCTAAAGGGATAGCATTTGGAGAAGAAAGAAAGCAGTCCCCAGACTGAATTTAGCTGGGCTTCTGTTGGGACATAAGCTCTACACAGCACCATGCCCTATCTATGGAAATTCTTCTATATCGCAGAAACTTCCTTTCCTTAAAGATATCCTTGAGTATTGAGAAGGAAGTAAAGTGAATTTCCAAGCTATAACCCTTCCAAGAGTGGGGGAGATGGTTCACTTCTCCTGTATTCCTAGAATTTGCTGTTTTACCCAATAAACATGAAATATTATGAGCAATATCCATCAAAGAGTCCCAGCTAGGTACAATGCCATTATAATCAGGCCTTAGATAAATTGCATTTGGTGTCAAACGCTTAACAGCATCAAAGGGAGGATTATTTTGCCTATAGAAGGTTCTTTTAGTTCCAGAAACCCTATCTCCCGTCCAGCTGCCAGGATGTAAGGTGAAATCATTTTCAGCCAGCAGGTTTTGGAGCGGGCTGGTGTCCATCTTGGGGTGATCTAGTTTATTAAAAATCTCCTTTAACTGCTTCCGGGCGGTAGCCAGAGAATTACTAATGTCATTCATGCTGGTGAACAATGAAGCTATCATCCTGGCAATGAATTGCATCTGGCAGATTAAAAAATCTCTAGTTGCAATGTCCTGGGAAATAGCCAAATTTCCTTTAGCCAAGATGGAATTATGGTCATTTTTAATATGGTCACTAATTCCATTTTCAGGCCCACCATCGATACCAGCCAAGCACTCAGACTTGTTATACAAAGGAATGGTATGCTGAAGAGATAGTTGCTTCTTCTCCCTTCTCCTGCTTTTCAAAGGTAACCCCTCAGGCAGGGAAGAAAAAGATGAGTCTCTTCCTCGCTTCTTCTCCATCTTGGTAAACTGTTCTCCGAATAGAAGGAGAACTCTGCCTCCCCCGGCCCTGCCTGCAACACGCCCCTCAACAGACCAAGGCTGTAGGAGCCAATCACAGTGAGGCTGACTCGAGGCCGACGCCCCACTGGGAACCAGGTTTAAAGAGCCCACTAATAGCAGTCTTAACACATCCAATCGCACTAATCCCAGTAGTAAAATCAGGTAAAATAAAATGTATTATAAAATAAAATGTAAAATATAAACAGAGCAAAATCCCAGCTCACTCAGCAGAGGCACAGTCCTCACAGCTCCGTATCTACTCTGTCAGCCCACTCACGGGGTCCCAAGTAGGAAAACTGAGGGGACACTCCCAGTCCCCACAGCTCTCGCGCTGCTCTACAGCTTCCTCGCTTGCACGACAGCCTCTGGAATGACTCCTAAGCACAGCTCCAACCCGCTCTCTATCCGACTTGCTCTTTGCCCTACTCCAAGCGCCAGCTTTGCGGAGCGTCCCCTCTTCCGCAGCGACTCCTCGCAACCCCAGTATCCCGGAAACAGCGTCATGATCGGCTCATCTGAATTCTCTCCTGGTTCAGCAGCTGTGCCTGGATCTCCAGGTGTCGACTGTGGCGAGGAGTGCCTTTTGCCAGTTACACCTGGTAAGGCAACTCCACCCATGTGTCTCAGACTCCGATCTCGCCACTGTGCATCCATGCGTTTGTCACCTCAAGGCTAGACTGCTGCAATGTGCTTTACGTGGGGCTGCCTTTGGTGACAGTTCGGAAGCTGCAGCTGTTGCAGAATGCAGCGGCTCATCTCTTTACGGGGACGGGCCGCAGGGAGCACATAACACCAGTGCTCTGTGCACTGCACTGACTGCCAATTTGTCTTTTAGGCTTGATTCAAAGTGCTGGTTTTGACCTATAAAGCCCTACACAGTCTAGGCCCTGCTTATCTGAGAACATGCCTCAGCCTCCGGATCCTGAGGCGGCCTTTGTGGTCATCTGGGGACGCCCTCCTGGAGGTCCTTTGTTATCGACGAGTCCAGACAGACAGGAGGACATTCTCAGTGGCTGCGCCATTGCTATGGAATGCCCTCCAGGTGGAGGTCCGTCTCCATCTGGATCTTCTAGTCTTCCACCGAAATTGTAAGACCTGGCTCTTCCATCAGGCTTTTGACAGGAGGGAGGGAAGGGATGGGGTAGGGGCTGTTGTCCTGGTAGTGATTATTTATTATTTTATTTGACTTTTGTATTTTTATAATTTTATATTTTGTATGTGTGTGTATTTTACTGTGATATTTTAGTGTTGTATGCTGCTCCAGGTCACCAGAGGCAAGAGGAACAGGATAGAAATATAACTAAATAAATATTTTGGCGATATCGGCAAATAAGCGTTGTGTAAGCACAGAAGTTCAGACCCTTCTCATATCTCTATTCTTGATAAAATGCTATTTATTTATAGCTCTCCAGCTAAGAAGCCTGGCCTTATAAAGCCACTGCAGTTTGATGTAGATGCCTTTGATTCTGTGTCTGAAGTCCACAACTTGGAGCATTTGGAAGTATCAGCTTCTTCTCTTAGTAACTTGATAGGCACAGTGGCAGAGACATCTGAAGATAGATATCGTCTTCTGGATCAAAGGGATAAAATCATGCGGCAAGGTAACAGTTGTACTTGTATGGGTATAGATGTGGATATTCAAAAGGTACTTTGAGGTAACCAAGTTTGACTTAGGAAGATTCCACTGTAACTCTCCTTTCAATGCACTAAATTGTGTCTGTTAGCTCTTAAATGTAGCTGAAATGCTAGTCCATTGTAGACATTAAATTATGTATTCTTAATTTAAAAAAACTTCGTCTTAAGAGGGGAGTTAAGGGTCTTGCTAATTCACTCATGCTCCAGAAAGCATGGGAACTGTAAGTTAACTGTAAGCTTCCAACTTAGCTGCTGAATCATGTAAGCAGTAAAGATTTTGTACATTCTCACATACTATGCCTTGGTCTTTCTGCACTGCATTTGCATGTACGTCCTTTGTAAGTAACACTAAACTTCTTACCCAACAGAATATTAGTGAGAGGGAGAGTGGGGAAGCTGCTCTGCTCTTCTCACTTCTGCTCATTTCAAGCAGGTGTGTGTGTGAAGGCCTCATAACTTAAAAATGACACCATCAATTTTGCAAATAGACTAGATGCCCAACTTGAACTCTGTAACTAGGGCTGAAACAAGAATCAATTTTTCACAAGAATCATGAAATGTTACTGAGATCTTGGGATGATCTTGATAAGGGTTCAATATTTTGGTTGAGAATTTTTCTTGCTGTCATTTGCCATTACTGTTTATCACGTAGTGCGTTCTTCTCAGTAATGTGCATGCACAAAATAGCCACCATGGCTGTGGCACATGCGCTTTACTGGGACAAACCCGGTAAACAATAACAGTAAACAGTATATCGAAAAACGTTCTCGACTGAGTGTCGAAAATCAGGATTTTCTCGATTATTGATGCTTTCTAAAAATGAGTTGAGAACTGGGATTCTCTGTGAGAAAATGGAGATCGAGTTTCAGCCCTATCTGTAACACTTCCCTAATACCTTTTCCAGCACTTGATACACATGGGCAGGAAAGTCGCAAAAGGGAAAATTTCTGGTTATCTCTAAAAGTTTAAACTGTTATAACTCCTTTTCAGTCCATTTCCCTGAAATTTGGACACGTTCCACAGCTCACCCAAGTGACCCTTCCTACCATGTTTTGCACCAATAGGACATACCATTCTGATTTTATAATCAGAATTTATAGTATTTAATATATTCATTAATGATCTGGAGAAAGGAGTGAAAGTGAGGTGATTAAATTTGCAGATGACACAAAGTTATTCAAGGTAGTTAAAACCCAAGTGGACTGTGAAGAATTGCAGGAGGATCTTGCGAGACTGGATGATGGGGCATCCAAATGGGAGATGAAATTTAATGTGGACAAGTGCAAAGTTATGCACATAGGGAAAAATAACCCAAACTATATGTATACAATGGGGGTTCTAAATTAGGAGTTACCACTCAGGAAAAGGATCTTGGAGTCATTGTGGACAATTCATTGAAATCTTCAGCTCAGTGTGTAGGGGCAATCAAAAAAGCAAACAATGTTAGGAATCATTCAGAAAGGGTTAGAGAATAAATCTGAAAATATTGTAATGCCTCTATATAGATCTTTGGTACGACTGCACCTGGAGTACTGTGTGCCGTTCTGGTTGCCCCATCTAAAAAAAGACCTAGTAGAACTAGAAAAGGTACAGAGAAGGGCAACAAAAATGATCAAGGGTATGGAACAGCTCCCGTATGAGGAGAGGCTTGATAGGTTAGGGCTCTTCAGCTTGCAGAAGAGACAACTGAGAGGAAACAGGATAGAAGTTTATAAAATCATGAGTGGTGTGGAACATGTAAATAGGGAGCAGTTATTTACCCTCTCTAAGAGTACTAGAACAAGGGGACACTCCATGAAAGTAACTGGTAGCAGATTGAAAACAAGAGAGAGGATTTTTTTTCACTCAGTGCACAATTAACTTGTGGAACTTAATGCCAGAGAAAGTGGTCACGGCTGGTAGTGTAGCTAGTTTTAAAAAGGAATTGGATAAGAGATAGGTCCATTAATGACTATTACCCAAGTAGGTTTTGGGGATATGTAACCTGTTACTGTTAGTGACTAGAACAACAGGGAATCGATTGCCCTTTGTGACCTTTTGGGTACTTCTCCCAAGAGAAATAGATTGGCCACTGTTGGAGACAGGACATTGGGCTTGATGGACCATTGGTCTGACCTAGTATATCACTTCTTATGTTCTTCTTAATTATTAGAAAGTTCATGATTTTAACAGTGTGTTGCAGAGACCTTAACTGTAGACCTGCTCCTGGGGTTTTATAATTATTCAAATCTTGAAGAAGCAATTCTTATTTCATACTTCAAATGCAACTATGAAATTGTTGTTTAGGAAAAAATCAAGACTGCAACCCCCTTCAGTGGGCGTGGGGCTGCCAATATAATTAGGCACCTCTGAGCTTGCTTCTAGGAAGGGGAAGGGAGTGTAATGTGCCCAGGCACTGAATGAATTCCTCGCAGCCCTGGAGGACCTTTCAAGCTCCCAGCCTTTATAAGCCAGATTGACCTGCTAGTGAGAGAGTGTTAATGGTATGGCAACACCCTAGGCAATACTAAAGGCACTTTTTGGCACCCTTCAGCAGGAATAAGGGAGGATTTTGCAAAAAAAAATATTTTATGTACTAATAAATTGTTATTGGGGGTGGGTGGAATTTTGAGATGGTTATGACCCCCTTGTGGGTGGGGGGCTGGGCACGGGCTTGAGTGTGGACTCTCCCCAGATTTATATGCAGAGTAGCAGATTGAGGCAGGGACTTGTGTGGGAGGATGAGGGAGTGGGTTTGTGGGTGGATGGCATTTTATTTGTGTTGTACTTGTATTTTGATAATGTATTAGCTGCCCAGAGCTGCATGGATTGGGCAGGATATAAATCTAAAGATGATGATGATGATGATAATAATAGAGGCAGCATTAATATTTTCATTTTTATTTTGTGTCTGTATTAGACTTGTGTGAGCTGTTCGTTGCTGGAGCAACAACCCTTGCAAATTGGCAGTTGTAAATAAATGTCCTTTATATTGCCCTGTCTAGTCAAGTACAGTGGTAATGCGGTCAAAGGAAGACGGATGCAGGCAGAGGAATTCTTTGCCTGGTCACCTCATGTTTTTTGTCTGCAGTGTTATCTTTTTTAACTGTTGACTCATGAGGAGAGTGATCATGCCATCCTCGGCATTTCTGCAATAGAGAATCCATTGCCATCACAAGACACTGAAGTGGCGCTCTGACATAAACTGCATACCTAGGGACTTGAGTTTTTCCTAATAATTTAAGGACAGTGGGTGACTTGTGCATAATCTTCTGCCATTTAATTCCTTCAGACTTGATACTTGTTTTCCTTCAATACCTATATAGCCCGAGTGAAAAGGACAGATCTAGGCAAAGCTAAAACCTTTGTTGGTACGTGCCCAGACATGTGTCCTGAAAAAGAGCGCTACATGAGAGAGACAAGGAACCAGCTTAGTATTTTTGAAGTGCTCCCAGGAACTGACAAGGTACTGTCACCTGCTGCTTTCATGTCTTTTTATTAGTACTATGCCTTTCATAAAGCTGCAAATACTGGACAATATGTGTGTGGCTTAATTTGGTTTAAAACATTTTTGCGAACAAAAATCCCAGAAGTTACACATAGGAAATAGTTTCTTCCTACAAAATCCCGCTCATGTTTTGTTTAAAATTTGTGTAAAATTTCATTCAAAACATATGCAGTAATACCCTTAAGGAGATCACCATACATGTATAAAATTGCTCCTTTGGAGGGAGCAATCTATTTCAATTTAGGCAATGTAAATAAAACCGTTTTAACTATGCATACTCTTATTCTTGTACTGAGAAGGTGGGGTTTGCTGTGTTGCCCAAATATAGGCAGTAGAGACAAAGCAATAAAACGATACCTTTTATTTGATACCTTTTTATTGTAGTTGGTCCAATAAAAGATATCACTTTAATACTTTGTCTCGAGTCTTATTCTTGTAATTCAAATTAAGCTTCTTTATTTTTTTTGTTTGTGGTGGTAGGAAGTTCCAGGAATGTGAGAGATGGAACTCATCCATCTCCCTGAATAAGCTATGTATTTTTGTCTCCCAGTGGCACTTGATGCTTAGGCTTTTACACAGCCCTTCATTTCGGGATGAATTTCCCCTTTTCCAATGCATTTCATGTCAACTTTGCAGTTTCTTCCTCAAATGATGTGTAGTTAGCTATCTGTGAGGCATATTTGAACACTTTGGCTTTGTGGTTAATCAGAGATCAGTTTTTTATTCCTGGCTGTACTACAGACTCCCTATAGACCTCAGACAAGTCAGTTAATCTCTACAACAGATCCCTAGTTGTAAAATGAGGATATTAGGTCAGTCATAACATCTCCTCCCACTCCTACTTTGGGAGACATGCTTTTAGAGAAGCTCTGCTAATACTGGTGTCTTTGAGAATGTGTGAGGAATATAAACCATGTCTGGAATAAGGAAGGATCTAGATTAGAGAGGACCAGATAAGGGAGTTTCTGCTTGAATAGTTCTCAGGGCTATGAGGGTAATTCCATCATTATTTGTAAGAGTCTCAGATGCTACAGGGACAAGAAATGAGAAAAGGCTATATACAGATACCACCCATGCATATAGATAACTGGTTGTGGTTGAGTTATTCAGGAAATTCTTACACTGAAGATTTTAACTTTACTGTTCTCTCTCAGGTTGACCATGTTGCAGCAATAAAGGAATACAGCAGGTCTTCAGCAGACCAGGAGGAGCCTTTGCCCCATGAACTGAGACCTTCAGAGGTGCTGAGTATGACCATGGACTACTTAGTAACCCAAATCATGGACCATGGAGAAGGGAATTACCGGGAATGGTATGATTTTGTATGGAATAGAACACGTGGCATAAGAAAGGTAACCATTGGCATAGAATCTTAGATTTGGAAGGTACCTTGAGGGTCATCTAAACCAATCATTTGCTTGGATGCAGGATAGCTACAACTGTACCATCCCTCACAGATGGCACTCTCCAGCCTCTTTTTGAAAACCTCCAGCCATGAAAAGGCTGGAGCCTCCCTGGGCAACTTGTTCCATTGCGGAACAGCTCATACTGTTGGGAAGTTTTTCCTGATATTTTCAGGCAGCGGTAGCTGCCTGAAACTTAAATGTACAGCCACTGTTCATTATAAACAGGGGACTGCTGAAGCCCCAATTTTGAGGAAATCGCTTGACCTACATTTCTGAAAATTTAACCATGACTGTAAGTTGTGAGGACCATCATATCCATGAAGTTTGAAAAAGACTCATTAGGAAAATGTGTTAACTGCTTAAACGTTAATTGGTTGTGGTCAAAATGCACACCATCCTCACGTATTTGAATCATCAATATCTCCTCCCCCTGGATGAGTTGAGCCCCCAAACTTCACAGGCTTCGAGAATGAGATAAATGACAAGTGCTTCTGAAATATGATACTGATTGATGCAGCCAAAACCGAGCTATTATTGATTAAAAAAACACCCCGATTCTGCAGGCTTACGCATGCGCACTTGAGCTCCTCTCTCCTGTCAGAGAACCGGGGAAGCAGCTGCGTCCTGTCCCCCTGTGAGCTCTGTGGGCTTCTGCTCCTGCTGCTGCCCAGCCCCCTGGAAGCGCGCATGCACCACCCGCCAGCCCCCCCAAACCCCGACCACAACCTG
>QEPC01010841.1:1034971-1133581 GCA_003113815.1 Sphenodon punctatus | reverse complement strand
TTAAGGAGAGATTTGAAGGTATGAAGGGAGGGGGCAAGGCGGATGTGGACAGGGAGGGAGTTCCAGGCATGGGGGGCAGCAAGTGAGAAGGGACGAAGGCGCTTAGGGGAGCAGGGAAGGCGTGGAAGGGCGAGAGAGGGGACAGAGGAGGAGCGAGGTGCACGGGCTGGAGTATGGAGGGCGATAAGTGCAGAGAGGTAGGGGGGAGCAAGGTTGTGAAGAGCTTTATAGGTGAAGACTAGGAGCTTGTTTACATGTATACAAATTGTATACAGCTCATACAATGAACTTAAGAATGTGAGTGTACACAACATTATACAGTTTGTTGTACAGAATGAAGTTCTGTAGAAACAGACTTAAAGCACTCTGAAAAAATTGTTCCTTGTCAAATTATGCTCTGTCTTCGCTTCCCTTACCCTCTCCTAAAGAGGGCAGGGGTGAGAGTTTGGGCACCTGGAAAAGGCACCCCAAGCCAACCTAATTGGCTGAGTTCCTCAATAGGAACTAAGTCTGGGATCCCTGAGTCACTTTCCTAGTCCCTCCCCATCCCCCCAAAGAGAATTCTTCCCTTGGGAGGCCCTGCAGCTGCCCAAAGCATGCTCATTATTTTGAGCCTAGCTCCCCCTGTCCCCTGTGCTGCTTGCTGGATGTCCTTGGGCCTGGCTCCCCTCTGCTCATTTTCAGATGGGTGGGGAGGCACTTCTTCCCCAGGACCAAGCTCTCTCTGCCTTTCTCACCCCCCCCCCACCCTCCCGTTTGTCTCTATGGCTGCCTGTTCACCCCGACGTTGCACGCACAGTTTGCCACCGTCTTTGCTCTCTGGAGTGTCCGGACTATATTTCCCAGCTTACTTCAGAGAGCAATGGTAGAACCAACCAGTGTGTATACACGTAATAGTACATAGCAGCAAACAGTACTATTGTGTGTGATCTCTGGATGAATGGCGGTGGCCACAGAGGCGAACCATGACAGTCCCATGGAACTGGTTTGTGGGGGAATCGGGCCTGGGACGTTGGGGAGGTACCAGCCACCATTGATAATAGGAGACCAGCAGGGGAACAGGAGATGGCTGAGTGAGAGGTTGAAGCTCAGGAGAGCCTAGTTTTACATCTCCAGGGTGGCAATGAATCCATGGGAGGAGAGAACTTGTGAACCTGAAGGGCAGCTGCTTTACAGAACCAGAGAAAAAGGGTGATAACAAACAAGATGCTGCCCCACATTGGTCCCTGGTAACCCTGGATTCACCTGTCTGTTTGAATGGTGGCAGCCAGATGTTTGCCCCGGGGCCGCCCCACACCACATTATTCCCGGGAATGCAGAGCATGCAGCCAGACCCATGGCAATGGGCAACCCATGAGGCAAAGTCCCGTTGGTTAGGGTCCCATCCAGCACCATAGAGACACGGCTAGCACACTCCTGTTGACTGACAGCCACCCAGGTGAAGGAAGCCCAGAAGTCCCCAAAGGCTCTCAGGAGCCTGATCTGCAGTCCCCTCTCTTTGCTCGCTATCAGTTGAGAGGGAAACTTGGTTGTGGGTGAGGGAGTGAAGTATGCTGTCCCCCAGGGACGCCTGAAAACTAGGGGAGGGCACGCTGATGATCTCATAACTGCCCAACTGTTAGGCGGTGGGGTGAGTTGGAGGAGTGTGCTAGCACCATCTGTGGCAGCTGGTGCAAACCCATGAACTGCGTACAGGGGGCTGCCCGTTTGTAGGGCTCCCAACGCTGACCTTGCTAATTACTGTTGCGTGGGGACTCCACAGGGTGGCTCTTGGTTCTAGGGCACTCTCAGCCCGTGTGTTAACACCCAGAGAGTGTCCAGTGAGATGAAGTCTCAGAAAGGGGCCAAAACCCATGTTGAAGAGACCAGAGCTAGCAAATACGTGCTAGAACTTGACTGGAGATTTGCACCTTAGAGCACCATAAATTACTACTTGAAGCAGCTAGTCCTGGAACCCCTGAGAGAAGAAGCGATTTGGTATCTAGTCCTAAGTGGCGCACAGGATCTGATGCAAGGGATAATGGTAGTGAAGCCACTTACTTATAGGGGGAAGAAAGCCAAATAAAGCTACTGCAATAATGTTTAATTTTAAAAAATAAAACTACACAAAAATGAGGAAGCTAGTTAGAGGGAAATAAAAAAGAGCATTTGTGAGAACTGAATATCTGCAAGAGGCATTGAGCCTATTTTGAAACACCATCTTGGAGACTCAGATTAAAATATATTCTTCAAAGAAAAGAAGGTGGTAGGAGGACCAAACATGCCAGTGTGGCTAAATGGTGAGGCAAAGGAGATCATTAGAACCAAAAAGACATCCTTTAAAAATGGGAAGTTAGTCCACATGAGGAAAATAGGAAAGAGTGTAAGCACTGGCAAGTTAGATGTAAAACCTTAATAAGACCGGCCAAGAGTGACTTGCAAAAATTAATAATACGTACATGAGAAGTAGCAAGCTTGCTAGAGTCAGTTGGACCATTAGATGAGCAGGGAGTTATAGGGCAGCTCAGGGAAGATAAGGCCATTGCAGCAAAGCTAAATGAATTCTTTGCTTCAGTCTTCACTGCGAAGGATGTTGGAGAGAGACCTATACCAGAGCTGTTTGTAGGCAATGAATCTGAAGGACTGTTGCAAATCAGTGCAAATCTTGAAGAGGTTTTTAGAGCAGATTGGCAAATTTAATGGGAACCAATCACCAGGACCAGATGACATTCACAGAAAAGTTCTGAAGGAACACACATATGAACACATATGAAATTGCAGAACTATGAAATTGCAGAAATGGTAATTTGTAGCCTATTGCTAAAACCTGCCTTTGTACTGAAGGATTGGAAGGTAGTGAATGTAATGCCACTTATTTAAAAAAGGATCCGGAGGATCCAACTCCATCTCCTCCTCCCGTCCCCTCTCGGTTGGTGTTCCCCAAGGCTCTGTCCTTGGCCCTCTCATCTATCTACACCCTGTCCCTAGGCAAGCCCATTGCCTCCCATGGCTTCCAATATCACCTCTTCACTGATGATACTCAACTCTATCTCTCTACTCCCTCTCTCTCTCCATCTATTCAAGCTTGCCTCATCAGCTGTCTCTCTGACATCTCTACCTGGATGTCTCAATGTCAACTCAAACTCAACATGGCTAAAACTGAACTCCTTATCTTTCCCCCCCTTTATCCTTTCACTCCCTCTTCCCTGTCAATCCTCATCAATGGGGTCACCATCCTTCCCATCCCCCAAGTCCGTAGCTTAGGCTTCATTTTTGACTCACCCCTTTCTAAACCCTACATCGACTCTGTTGCCCAATCCTGTCGCTTCTCCCTCCATAACATTGCTAAGATTCACCCTTTTCTCTCTGTCTCCTCTGCCAAAACCCTTGTTCATGCCCTGGTCATCTCTCGCCTCGATTACTGTAACCTCCTCACTGGCCTCCCCCACTCTCCCCTTTCTCCCCTTATCTCCGTCCAAAACTCTGCTGCCAGGGTCATCCACCTCACCCGTTGCTTCAACCATGTGCAGCCCCTCCTCTCTTCACTGGCTCCCCCTTCCTGAAAGAATCCTGCACAAGCTCCTAGTCTTCACCTATAAAGCTCTTCACAACCTTGCTCCCCCCTACCTCTCTGTGCTAATTTCCCTCCGTACTCCAGTCCGTGAACTCTGCTCCTCCTTGTTCCCTCTCTCGCCCTCCCACGCCTCCCCTGCTCCCCTAACCGCCTTCATCCTTTCTCCCTAGCTGCCCCCCACGCCTGGAACTCCCTCCCTGCCCACATCCACCTCGCCCCCTCCCTTCGTACCTTCAGATCCCTCCTCAAGACTCACCTCGTCCGCTCTGCCCTCTCCGACTTTTCGCTCCCATCACCTAACTCCTGCTGATACCTCACCATCCAGTACAATCTGTTATCTGAGGTCTGTGTACTCATATCCTCACCACATGGACCAACCAGCCATCATTCTTGATGTAACCAAGCCAAGCGCGTGCACCTGGGACCTTGTTTCCTCGTGTATGTTACACCCCTTGTCTCTCTCTCTGTTTCCCTTCCTTTGTCTCCACCCTGCATCAGATTGTAAGTCCTCCAATTACTTTATAAAGTGCCAGGTACATTGCTTGCACTATATAAATGCTTGCTAATAATAATCATTACTATTTTTTTTATTATTTTAACTGTATTTGTTTATTATTATTTTAGCTTAAGCTCTCGCTATAGCCTAAAAACATTACAAAATTGTACCAACGTCCATCAATAAAATACATAAATAAAAACATAAATAACACAACACCTTCAAGAAGAATAATGATAAACATAATAATCATCATAAAACTCTTCATCCACAAATCAAAGGAGCCTTCCTGGCCATAGAAAGCTACATAAAACTATCAAATCTAAATAATTTAAATATACTCAAACTAAAAGTGAGGATAAGGAATCCAACCTCTGCCGAATTCGAACTCTTGTTTTCTCTACCAAACCCAGAAATGAGGCTATTGCCGTCAACTCTTCCTTCTCTGACAGAGGTAGAAGAAATAAATAAGTGGCTTCATTATCAAAATCCGTACCTTTTTTTAGTAGCGGTAAAAGCCAAGTTGCCCTCAAAGCTTTATAATATGGACATCTCCGCAAGAGGTGGTCCGTGGATTCCACCTCAGCTAATGAACACGTACATAGGCATTTATTGTATTCCACCCGCTTCAGCCTACCTTCTGTAACTGCTGAGTGTATAAGCTTGAAAGTGAAGGTAAGTTATATAGCCTACGTAAATGTGGATTTGCAAGCTTGTCCAAATACTGCTCAAACTTAACTGTGTTCTTAAGCTGTTGTAAATGTGGAGCAACCTTCCATTTAGCTATGTCCGCTAAATCTTCCTGATGTGCGATATCGCCAGTCCTCTCACAAATTTCTGCCTTAATAGACCCCAAAGTCTTTCCCTTAAAATAAATAAATGAAAAGCCACAATTAGCTACATTCTGGGCCAAATAAAGTAACCGAGGATAGGCCCTAGCGTTTGAGGCAATAAGTTCCTCTCTAAGGCAAAGCAAAGGGAGGGCCCCCTCCTTTTGAGTCAACAAATGCAACCACAATCTAATATAAGCCATCTTGTCCAAAGTGGTCATGGAATTAGTGCCAGTTTCTGCTCTAAGGACAGCACCAGGAACGCTTGGCCCCACTTTAAGGAGTCGGCGCAGAAACTTATTTTGAACCCTTTCTAGGGGCTTAGTATTTGGACTAGGCACCAACTCTAAACCAAAAATAGCTTACGCTATGACCTTAGGACGATAAACGTCCATAAACCTAAAGAGAGGAACACCTCGAGAAATAGCTATTGCCCTCCCCAAAACATGCGTAGCATTCCCTGCTTTATTAGATCTGACCTGAATATGTTCAGTACAAGTACCCCTCCTAGAAAAAATAACCCCCAAATATAAGAACGTGGGCACCACTTCTATGGTGCTGACATCAAGTTCCATGATTTCTTGCTCCTTCCAGTGCTGAGGACCATGATTTTAGTTTTTGAAGCATTTATTTCAAGTTCGTTAATTTGGCAATAGTCATGGCAGCTGTTAATTGCCCGCTTTAGTCCAATTTCGGACTGAGAAAATAAGACCAGGTCATCAGCAAATTGCAAGATAAGCAACTGGATATCTCCTATTTTGGGGTGGGTGGGTTTCCTTCTCTTGTATATGAGTGATAAGATCTACCACATATAAATTAAATAAAAGAGGCGCTAAAACGCAACCCTGGCATACCCTCTTTTTATCGGAATAAAATCACTCTGGGTCTGGCCTATTCTAACACAAGCCTCATTTCTAGTGTACAATAAGATTATCGAATTGGGCAGATCACTGTTAATCCCCAGGATCTCAAGTTTCTCCCAAAGCCTCTGCCTAGGCACCATATCAAAGGCCTTTGTAAAATCAATGAAGGCTAAGTACAACTTTGCCTTCCTAAGCTTAGGAAGCAATCAAATGCTACAGCACAAAGCAGCAATCTAGTGTAGATTTCCCTTGATGGAACCCAAACTGCTCAAACAGAATAATCCCGTCAACTTTTACCCAATTTTCCAAGTGTCTCAGAAGAGCCCTTGCATAGACCTTTCCCACCACTGACAGAAGGCTTATCGGCCTGTAGCATGCTGGATCCTGTATTCTCCCTTTTTTATAAATAGGGATTATAATACTACAAAGCCATGCCTCTGGGATCTTACCATCTTTGCTGATTATGAAAAAAAAGAACAGATAGGAGTTGGGCCCACCACCCCGGGGATGCTTGAAGCATCTCTGCTGAAATGAGGTCCAACCCCACTGCCTTATTAGGTTTAAGAGCCTGGATAATTTCTAATATTACGCTAGGAGAAAAATCCTCCTGCTGCCAAAGATGGTTATACCGATGGTCTGGATAAAGAAAAACCAGATCATCAGTTTTAATTCGTCTTTCTGCATACAGGTCAGCAAAAAAATTCTGCCAGGCTCCGCTAGATACTGAATGGTTATTCTGATTGCTTCTGGGTTTTATGGATTTATTTAATACAGCCCAAAAGCCCCTAGAATGGCCTGTCTGGGCATAAACCTTCAACGTAAGCCAGCCTTGGGTATAGTAGATTTCTCGTTTGGCGGCCAGTAGGCAGGAATACTCGGTTCTTTGAGCACTAAATCTGAGCCATCCTGCCTGCATACCCAATCTCTCTTGAGAGCCTTTAAGTTGGCCTTGGCATGTCTGCACTCTAGATCATACCACAAGCTGCCCCTTGGATTCCTGTATGGTCTTACAGGGACACCAAATCTCTCTTGCAGGGCGGAAATAATTTCCTCAACGGAAGTTAGTGCAGCCGTCAAATTTTCAGTATCATAAAAGGCAGCTACCCGGGAGACCATATTATCTGAAATACAAACATCCCCCATTTCTCTTACCCACTGTAGAAAAGACAGCTTCCTTAATTTGAGCCCAATTCTGATTAGGGCCCTTACAGCTGAATTATCAGAGGTAGAAAAAGGAGCTATAAAAGATGTAGTAAGTGCCAAATTATCACTTTCAGGTCGGGCTAACAGTTTTACCATCTTCAGAATACCCCACAAACCCAATTTCCACCAGTATAGCATCCACCTTCACCTTCCCTTGTGGGCCCACAAACGTGAACCCTTCACAAGGGTCCTGATAAAGATAATCATTTAAAACCACCAGCTGGAATTTAAACATTAGCTCCCTTAAGGTGACCTCAGGATATATTTCCCTATGGTCTTGCTCCTGGACTAATGGTAGGTCTAAACCTTTGTCCACCTGTCCTAAAATTTTATCAATCTGAAGATTGAAATCCCCTACCACTACCAGAATAGCCTGAGGAAACAACTCCAGCTTAGTTACAGTTTCCTCATCCAAGGCTGCCCAAACTGCGACCTTATAATAGGGGGAAGAAACAGGGGGTATGTAAACATTAAATAGCCAAATCTGCTCATTTGGGCCTTTGCCAAAATATAGTAATCCTATCTGGACCTGATGATGATGATAATAATTTTATTATTTTTATTTTTTATTATTAACGAGGCAATCCTGGAAACTACAGATTGATGAGCTTGACATTGTTACTGGGTAAATTGGTAGAGGCGGTTATAAAAAATATAATTATTGTGCATACTTGACAAACACAATATAATGGGGAAGAACCAGCATGGTTTTAGCAAAGGGATGTCAATGCCTCACTAATTTCTTGGACATTTTTTGATGGTGTCAGCAACCACATGGATATAGGTGATCTGTTTATTATAGTGTATTTGGATTTTCAGAAAGCATTTGAAAAGGTCTCGCATGAGAAATTCTTGGGAAAGCTAAGTAGTCATGGGATAAAAGGTAGTGTCCTGCCATGGATTGGTAACTGGTTAAAGGATAGGAAATAAAAGGTAGGACTAAATAGTTTTCATGATGGAGAGAAGTAAGTAGCAAGGTGCCCCAGGGCTCTGTACTGGCACCAGTGTTAATATATACATTAATGATCTGGAAGAGGGAATAAAGAGTAAGGTGATCAAATTTCTTGATGATACAAAGTTATTCAAGATAGTTAAGATTGGGGTGGATTGTGAGGAATTACAAGAGGATCTTGCAAAGCTGTTGACTGGGCAACCAAATGGCAGGTGAAATTCAGTGTTTACAAGTACAAAGTAATGCACATAGGGAAGAATAATCCTAACTATCTATACACAATGCTGGGTTCTAAATTAGGTGTTACCAGTCAGGAAACAATTTTGAGGTAGACAATTCATTGAAAGCTTCAGCTCAGCGTGCGCCAGCAGTCAAATAGGCAAACAATATTAGTAATTACTTTGAAAGAGAGAATAGAACAGAAAATATCATAATGCCACTATATATGCCTCTTGGGGAATGGGTTGCCTTGAGCACATTACACCTGTGCTCTACATTCTGCACTTGGCTACCTATAGCTTTCAGGGCACAATTCAAGGTACTGGTTTTCACCTGTACAGCCTGGGCCCCACGTATCTGAAAGACAACCATTCCTACCATGCTCCCCCATGACAGAAGCACACTCTTGCGAGTACCAGAAATAAGGGATCTCTCTTTATTTGACCAACTACTGTTGTGTAAGCTTTCAGGCCATAGAGGGCAATCCTTGGGCATGTCAAAATTCAGAACTATAATGGAAATGAATTTCTTGCAAAGAGCAGTTTGTTTTCTTTGAAGCGTTTGGTGGACAGAAATAAAGCCTTTCCCAAAAAGGGGTTTGTGTAACATGCTAGAAAATCCTGTACATGACTGGGGTTTAGAGGAAAAACTGAGGCAAGTAGTCCCCAATTGGAGGAAAGTAGTCAGTGCAGAAGGGAACAGTGGCTTCCAGGTACAAGTTGATGGTTTTAGAATAATAAATCATTATCCGTAATGTAATGTCAAATGTGGATGTTCAAAATGACTTTTCTATTTATTATTATTATTTTATTTTAGAAATTTTTATACTGCCACAGAATGCAGTATGCAGAATATATGTAATATCATTAACTTTTCACTGTTTGTTTTGGCCAGGATATAACCCAGCAGCGTCTCTGTGACCCTCTGACAGTTTCCTTGATTGAAAAGTGCACTCGTTTTCACATCCACTGTGCTCACCATTTGTGTGAAGAACCCATGTCCTCCTTTGATGCCAAGATCAACAATGAAAACATGACTAAATGCCTGCAGAGCTTGAAGGAGATGTACCAGGATTTGGCAAACAGGGGTGTTTATTGCAGTAATGAAGCAGAGTTTCGAGGATACAATGTCTTGCTCAATCTCAACAAGGGGGCTATTCTAAGGTGCATTTTTCCACTTGTTTAAAACATTTGTTTTATCTTTTACATTCAGAACATTAGCAGAACTTAGAATTAAATGCAAAAAAAAAACCAAATAAAAATGAGAAATACTGTTAATTCTTTTTTTAAAGTTAGTTACCATTGTACTAGTAAAATTGCACTAGTCAAATTACAGTGTTCCAATGGAAGCCTGGTTTCCTATGAAAAAACTTCTTTAGTCACTGTGTCTGTGTATCCCTCCCACAATAACTTTTGTTCCCCCAGGGCCGTTTTAGACAAACTTGGTGGCAGAAGCCCCACAGGTAAGCAGAACACAAGATATCCTAACAATGGGTGCACCCAGTCAGAAGTTATCCCTTATTGCAGCCGAAATGACCTGTTGACTTCATCAACATGGAGGTTTCACCCCCATTTGGAAGCCAGGTTTCATTGGTTTAGGACTTGCTGCATGGAACTATTTGTTTAGAGATGGAAATAAATTGTTCTACTTTGAACATTTCAGCATTCCCAGTTATAAAGTTTGTGGTTTTCCTCATGGGGTGAATGCAGAGGGGGAGGACTGGCTGACTTCATTTTTTGCTGGATGATGTGAAATAGGTGTGGGTTAACATAGCAGAATCACATTGCCTTATATTTTGATTCTCTTTTCTTAACTCTGAAATGTAATTATTAAAAAAATGTATTCTATTTTTACTTTATTAAAATTGTATTAAAACTTGTTTTTGAAGAATGAAGCAGAAAATTCACAGAAACCTTGACTGTTGCCTAGCGATTCCCGGTTTGTAGGAAGGGAATTTATAATGCTGCAGTAGTGATACAGAAAGGGCAGGCTTTTATTTCTTTGCAAATGGTCAATGCATATGCACAAGAACTATCAGTTTGGCTGGTTTTATTTTTATTTTTCCCTGATCTTCACATATTTTCATTAAGTGAATAGGTCAGATGTCAATTTTCAGTATAATCCAATTTAATTTCTCCGGCTGGCCTGTTTTAAAATTAAAGTAGTTGGACTTGTGTTTGTGGTGTTTTTTTTTAAAAAAAAAAATTTTCCTGAACCTCCCTCAGATGGATAACATTTATTTAGATATTTGCAAATAACCTTTGAAAAAAATAATTTGCATAGTTGATTATTGAAATAAATACAGTTGTAAATGTATCAGAAAAATTAAAAACACAAGTAGAACCTTCTTTATTTTTTCTCCAGACTTAATTAACTCAATTCATATTTGTGCTGAGGAGAAACATGCATCTCCAGACAAAACGTAATTTTCCTCTCAAAAAGTGCCCCAAAACAAGTTTAACATAAGTTCTCTCTTCAGCCATAACAGCAACAACATAATGTAGTTAGTAATAGCACTAGTTATTTAAGAATTTAAATGATAAGACAGTGCTACTAATTTAATTTGCATGAATTAGCCTTTAAGAATGTTGTGTTTTTTTATCCAGGTAGCTGCTAAAGTGTGATCTTATACAGGTGGGCTAAATGAAACTCCTTTCTCTTCTGTCTCTCTAGAGAAGTGCAGCAGTTTCGTTCTGCTGTTCGGAATTCCTCAGAAGTTAGATTTGCAGTTCAAGTTTTTGCTGCATTAAACAGCAATAACTTTGTACGGTTTTTCAAACTGGTTCAAGGAGCTTCTTATCTGAATGCCTGTCTCTTACATTGTTACTTCAGTCAGGTAAGAAAGAAGAGCAGGGGTCAAGAGAACAGTATCTTGAGAATATTAGTGGTTTTGCAAAGGTGTTGGGATTTGGGTGAGGGTGAATAGGGTGGATCCAGAACTCGGTATATATTGAACCCTAATGTTGCAGTCTCTTTTTGCTTTTTCGTTTCACCTACAAAGAAAATGACTACCTAAACAAAAGATGGTGGTGGTAGTGTTTTTTATCTATTAACTTATTTTAATATTAGTACTAGTATTAATAATTTTATTTCTCTAGTGCTCAGAGCATTTCAGAACAAAAAGATAAGGCAATATAAAATCCATTTTAAAATGATTTGAAAGGGGAAGGTAAAGAGGGAAGAGAAAACACATTAAGGGGAACTAGCAGTGGATCCTAAAAGAACCTGGAAAATATGTCTTCAGGTGATTTTCAAAGGTGAGAAGGGAGGAACTGAAACACATCTGGAAGGAGCAAGTTCCACAATGGGGAGGGGTGGGGGGGCTACCACAGTAAAGGCCCAATGATCTGCTGACTGAAGGCACAATAGCGAGTCCACAAACAGTGCGAGGCTCCAGGAGCAGGTCTCAAATATATCCCAGGGTATAAATGACAGAACAAAGAAAATAACCCAGATGCCACTGTGCCACATTTTAGAGAGAGTCACTTGTCAAATGTAGAAACTGAAGCCAATATCAGTTTGTGTACCAATTCATTTTTAAATAATTATTTTTCTTATCCTGTGGAACATGAAAATTAGTATTTTTAAAGGTTCTTTAAAAATTTGAGGATCTTGAGATACATGATTTGGAAAATTTAGGCTTGGGTAACGTCAACGTGCACACTGGGAACAACCTTTTGGGATCAGAGCTGGCCTCCCCGACAACCATAGGTCTATCCCAGATCTGACCTGACACATGAGGCAGGATCTGATGTTTTGCACCACCTGGAGATGAGTTCTGATTAT
The DNA here is from genome assembly GCA_003113815.1 of Sphenodon punctatus. Taxonomy (NCBI): domain Eukaryota; kingdom Metazoa; phylum Chordata; class Lepidosauria; order Sphenodontia; family Sphenodontidae; genus Sphenodon; species Sphenodon punctatus. Next base: position 1,121,679 of record QEPC01010841.1, on the reverse strand, counting down.
TGGGGGCGTTTGTTATACCACCATTGTCGGTTATACCATTACCTTTTAAAAGCCTGGCTTCACACCCTCCTATGCCCCCGTCAGGGTGGTGGATCAGTTAGGTTGGTTCACTCTTGGAGACTTAATGGATCTGATTGGTTTCTAGAATTCTCTGGTGGATTTACCCACTGACCTTGACAGCTACTCCGTTGATGACCTGGTTGCTTTATGGAATGACCTCTTGACTAGGGCCTTTGACATGGTTGCACCCAAGTGTATGCTCCCACTGATGTGACAGCATAGATCCCCCTGGTATACAGAGAACCTGAGGTGGCTGAAGCGGGAGGGTAGGTGGTTAGAGTGCAGGTGGTGTTCGACTTCAGCTGAAGTTGACCAATTGTAGCATAGATCGTTTTTAAAAGACTATGTTGTTGCTGTGATGGTTGCGACAAAAGTTTTCTTCTTTACTATCATAGAGTCTGCAAAGTCCCGTCCTGTTGAACTGTTTTGGGTGGTGAACGGCCTGGTCAGTTCGGTTTGTCTTAGGCATGAACTTGAGTCATCTACTGCCAACTGTAACACTTCTGTTAATTACTGTGCAGATAGAATTGTTCATATTCACTACGACTTGAGTACTGCTACTTTGACTGCAGAGTAGTGTTTGGGGTTGTGGAAGCTCAGCTGTGTCCCATTTAGTTGGATTAGTTTCAATTAGTGTCGCCCACAAATGCACAGGATGTGCTTGGAGCAATGCAGGCAACCAGTTGTGAATTAGATCCTTGCACGTCCTGACTGGTGAAAGCCAGCTGGGAGATGTTGGGGCCTTTGGCTGGGGTTGTCAATGCCTCCCTTCGGAAGGGTAGGTTGTTGGGACACCCTTAAAACTGCAGTGGTCTGGCTCCTGCTTAAGAAACATGCCCTGTATCTAACCTTCCCTTTTTAGGGAAGCTTATTGAATGGGTGGTTTCCCAACAACTTCAGGATCATGTTGATGCTTTTGGATTCCTGGACCCATTTCAGTCAAGTTTTGTCTGGTTTATAGGATGGAGACTGTGCTTGTGGCCTTGGTCGATGATCTATACCTGGAGATTGATAGAGGAAATTGTGCCCTGTTGATCATGTTAGATCTTTTGGTGACTTTTGATACAGTTGATACATGAGGTGGTGTTGACATGTTGGTGGGACCTAGTAGGGGGTGTGCGGGATTGCTCTTGAATGGTTCGATTAATTCCTGTTGGAAGGTCCCAGCAGGTGGTGATGGGAGATTGTTAATCGTCCCCTCAAAACCTCCCTAGTGGTGTCCCTCAGGGCTCCATTCTGTCTCACCTCATTCCATGTGTATCTGAAGCTGCTGGGCAAGATCATCTTGAGTTTTGGAGTGAGGCTGATGCCATCAGTATGCTTATGACATCCAGCTCTACCTCTTTTTCATCTGACCCAGGTCCTGCAGTCTCTGTGCTTTCCCAGTGCCTGACTGCTGTTGGGGACTGGATGAGGGTGGATCGATTTGAAGCTGAATCCATACAAGACTGACGTGATGATGGTTGGCTGAGCTTGTGACTTGGAGGGGATTGGGACCCCTGTTATTGAAGGGGTCCGGCCCTTCTAGTTACTCAGGTTTGCAGCCTTGAAGTGCTTCTGGACCCCTTCCTGTGCCTGGATTGTCAGGTTGTGGCTGTGGCCAGGAGCGCTTTTCACCATATCCATCTCGTGAGAAGGATGCAGCCCTTTCCGATTGAAATCTGGCCACCATCATCTCTACTTTCATTATTTCAAGGCTAGACTACTAGTAGCATTGCACTCTACATGGGGCTGTCCTTGGTGACTGTTCGGAAGCTGCAGCTGGCCCAGCTCCTTTCAGGGGTGGGTTGCCATGACCACATTACATCTGGGCTCTATGGTCTGCACTGGCTTCTTATAGCTTTCTGGGCACAATTCAAGGTGCTGGTTTTAACACTTAAAGCCCTAAATGGCTTGGGTCCTTCATATCTGAAAGACCACCTCTCCTTCCCTGCCCTAGTGCGGCCCTTGTGATGGCCAGGAGCGCCCTTTTGTGGGTACTACTGACCAGTCTTGTCTGTACAACAAGGGCCCACAGAGAAGCATTCTCAGTTGTTGCTCCGGTATTCTGGTACTCCCTTTCCCTGGAGGTCCATCCGAGCCTGAGCATATCCTGAAGGCGGTGCAAAACTTTCCTTTTTGGCAAAGCATTTGGCAGGTTGGGATAGTGGTTGGGGTGAGTGGGGTTTTGGAGTGAGAGTAGGGAATTTCAGGGGATTTTATTGTATTTTTATCATTTTTTCTGTGTTTTTATTTCTGTAAGCCACAATGAACCTTTGTGAAAGGGTGGGGTATACATTTTAATAAATAAATAATACCTGAGTATTGGAAACTCAAATGCCATTTTACTAACACAGGAAAAGAGCAAAGTGGAAAACTAAAAAGAAGCTGAACATGTTCCACTGTCCAAACCATGGAATGGCTGTAAAGCAAACGGCATCAAAGGCCTAAAAAATACTTTCAGTTTTTTTCTACTTGAACAATTGAAAACTGTTAATATATTAATTACTTAAACTGACTTTTTAAAACTTTTTTTCAGATTCGAAGAGATGCTCTAAAGTCTCTTAATATTGCTTATACTGTGGGCACTCAGAGAGCCACCATCTTTCCCCTGGATAACATCATGCGCATGTTACTATTTAGGAATTCTGAAGAGGCAATTGATTTTATAAGTTACTGTGGTTTGAATGTGTCGGATGGGTAAGAACATGGAGATGACATTTTATTTTTATTGTGACTTTTCCAAAAGACCCTAGTCAGGAGTAGGTCCCCATTATACTAGGTGTCGCACAAGAACCTGTAGTGGGGTGGTTAAATCTAAAATTGTGCACTTTGTGCATGAAACTTGACATGGGCACCATGTTGGGGGGAGTGGAGGAGGACACCGGCGGGGGGGGGGGGGGGGAGGAAGGAAGTGCTCCCGCCAAACACTTTGGCCCACACACCCTGCCCGCCAGTCAGCAGTCTGTGCACAGCCATCCGTTCCTCCCCTGGCTCTGCCTCCTCCTCTACCCTCCAGCAACATGCCAGAAGGGGAGGGGCTGGGGGAGGCACTCCCTCATCGCAAGAACAGGCAGTGGTGGCATGAAATAGCGAGGAGTTGGAGTCGCTGCCTGCTGGAACCTGGAGGGCGAGTGGTCAGCGGTGAGTCGGAACAGCACAGAGTCACGGTCAGGAGCAGCCGGCTGGGGGTGGGCGGTGCCAGTCATCCAGGGGTGGGGTGCCTCCAGCTCCACACTCTTGCCTGCTATAGCTGGCAGGGATTTAAATTCCCCACCTTTAAAGGACCATCAACTCCTGGGACATGAAGCTGCAGTGTGAAAAGTGGCTGGCCGGGAGTTTAAAACTCCGCCTGAGAGTAGAACCGGGGACACCAGAAGTAGCCGAGACAAAAGTAACGGAATGAATATCTCTATCGCACCGTTCCGCTCATTGTGGAAGAGCTCTTTCTGTTGGAAACTGCTACCACGGCAGCTTGCCGTTTCAGCCCTAGGTACTTGGTTTTACATTCACACAAGCTATGCAAATTAGGGATGGAACTATGCAAATACAGGTGGGACTATGCTAATTGTGCCCCCAGGTTCAAAAATCGCCAGTAGTCTCTGAAACTTGGCACACTTATACACGGACTCATATTAAACTTTTTTGAAATGGATCCCTGTAAGCAGTGCCCCCTGGTGGCCAGGAGAGTGATAAATGTGTTAATCTGTCTTAATGTTTTGTGCTTGTTCTAACCATATACCTGCTGCTGAATAGCGTAAAATCTAGAACCAGCCAAGTTAACTGTACAGCAAACCATTGACACAACAGACACACACAAACACTATTACTGATCTATCTTGCCTTAAAGATCCATGGAGAAACAAGAAAGTGAGGCCTAGTTGACACTGTACAATGTGGGTTTGTGCATTTCCAACGATTGTACACTTGCCGTGTCCACAGAGCCAACAAAGTGTGTGCCATGTATGAAGAAGGGGTGGTGTCCCCTCCCCCAAGCTTTCAAAACATCTCTTCACAACAGCTGCTGTTGATTTTAATGTAGACCATAACCCTAGCTCCAAAACAGCAGCAAATTCATTTCATGGCACCAGCATTTCCTTGATGCAGTACCCAACAGTAGAAGCTCAAGCAACAGGTTGTGATGTGCCAATGATTGATTGAAGTATGCAAAAAAGGGAAAAGCTTGATGTGCTGTTTACTTCATACACCAGTGAGCCTCCATCAGCTCTGACAAAACCCAATCTATGTGCCTCATACAGTAGGACCTGGGAAACCAGAAGTACCTAGTCTACCCAGTGCACTTATGAAGGAGTATGAGTGATTACAACATCTGAGGGCAGCTACTTGGGAAACCAGAGCTTAGCAAAGATGACTTTCTCTCATGGGCAACTTACCATACTTCATTGCAGCAAATAGAGGGAAAAGAAAGGAAAGTTTGAGGTCCAGGTTTGCTCCTACTTCAAGGGTGCTAAGTAACTGGCACAGCTTCCTCCGTGTCAATGAAAACAAAACTGAGCTGTTACATCTGCTGGTGGAACAAGTTACCTCAATTGAAATAGAAGGCAAAGAGGTATACAGCACCCTTGAGGACAGAAGACTATGTTCACCTGGCGGAGAGGACAAATGTCACATTTAGCCATGTTCGCACGAGGAAGCTAACACATGCCTGACACTTCATCTTTAAGAGTGGGAACCAAAAGGGGGGAGTGGGCACCAAAAGATCATGGTCAGGACAGCAGACACAGATGTGGTTGTCATCATTGTGTCCAACTGCTGCTGCTGTGGACATAGCTCCTGGCTCCCAGCCCCTCTCTATCTCAGGCTTGCCCCTCCTCCCCCCGCAAGAGCTGCCTGTTAGTGTGGGGGTGCTTCCTCATGCCCCTAGTAGTGTCATCTTCCCTCCCACCTCTGTTGCAGAGGGAGAGGGGCTGGGGCGAATCCCTTCCCTGCACATCTGACCAGCAGGAATTGTAAAGCAGCGTGCCTCTCGGCAGCGCCGCAGGTCATGTGCCAAAGAGCTCTTTGGTGCGGCCGTTCAGTGGCGACTGGGTGACCAGGGAGATTGGGTTATTGTTAGAATAGGGGTGTTTTAATTGAGTGTGCTTTTTGGTGGAAGGTTATTGGGGGGGTATTATTGTTAAATGATCGTTGCTGAGGGGGAAGGGTAGGGAAAGGGGTATGTCCAGCCCTGCTGGTGAGAGCAGTGAGGGTGTGCTAAGGGGTGGTGGTGGTGGTGGATGTGCCCCCTGGTGAGAGGGTGACACGGGGGGTTGTGGGGAAGTTTTGTATGGGGCGGGGGGGGGAAAGGTTTTTTGGGGGGAGAGATTTCCCCATGAAGGGGGGTGGGGAGTTAGGAGGGTGGAAGGTGTTCACCACCACCACCTTGGCAGAGGAACCATTGGCCGGTGGGGGCTGGGCTGGGGGGGGCGAGCTGGCGGGGAGGGCTGCAGCGATAGGGGTCTTGGGGTGCAGAAATTGTGGCCTTGGGGGATGGAGTTGTCATCGGGTAGTGAGGGACAGGAGGTTAGTGCCTGTCCCTCGCTTGACTTCCCCCAGCTCAGATGGCAAGGAGGCTGAGGACTCTGGCGCCACTGGCCTGTCATTGATGCTGTTGCATGCATGGTCAGTAGTCAATAAAATGTCTGGGATTCCATACTGGATTGGACTGCTGACCTTTTGTGTATCATGAAGACCTGACTGAACGCTGAGTAGGGGCCTATTTTGGCTGACGTCATTCCAGCTGGGTACTCCATGCAGAATCAATCCAGGCTGGAGGGATGGGGCGGTGGCGTAGCCATTGTTTTTAGGGAGGGATTACCTGGTAGGAGGTTTTTGGTACAGACCAAGGCCAGGATAGAGCGCCTCCATCTTATGTTTGATTTGGCACAGGACAGAGTGGGGATCCTGCTGGTGTGCCGTGCACCCCGCTGCCGAGCAGCTTCCCTGCCAGTTCTAGCAGCCCTGGTTTTGGAGTTCGTCTTGTGGTCCCCAAAGCTTATTGTCTTGGAGGATTTCAACATCCATGCCGATGCCAGGTTGCATGGTGCGCAGCTAGAGTTCATGGCAAGCATGGGCCTTTCCCAGGTCGTGGTGGGCCCGACGCATGAGGGGGGTCATACTCTGGACCTGTTGTTCTACACTGACCTTGAGGCAGGGGGTCCGATTATCAGGAGTGTTGGTTCACCCTTGTCATGGACCATTACTTCCTGCAGACTCTCATCTTGGCGTGCCTGCCTGACTGGAGGGGTGTGGGACCAATTAGGATGGTCCGCCCTCGGAGGCTGATGGAACCCTCGTGGTTCCAGGCAGGTCTAGGGGATTTGCCCACAGACCTCAATGACTACTCCATCGATGACCTTGTGACCTTCTGGAATAATTGGTTAGCTACGGCTGTTGATCAGGTGGCTCCTAGGCATCCACTCCTGGTGGTTTGGCAGCACAGGTCCCCATGGTTCACAGAGGATCTGGGGCATCGTACTCGTGATGAAGACGACCAATTGCAGCATAGACAGTTTTTGAAGAGTTATGCAGTGGCTGTGCGGGCAGCAAAGATAGGGTTCTTTGCTGCACTCATAACAATTGTGAAGTTGCATCTGGCAGAGCTTTTCTGGGTGGTGAGGAGTCTGGTCAGTCCAGCCTGTCTCCACCTGGACACGGAATTTTCTGGGACCTGCTGGGACAATTTTTATGGCGTACTTTGCAGATAAAATCACTCACGTTGAACATGACTTGACTACGCCCTTTCGGAGACCGTGAGGTTAGAAATGCCCTGTCTGGTCTATGTTAATGGGATCAATTCCAATTGGTGATGCCTGCTGAGGTGGCGGATGTGCTGGGGTCTGTCCAAGGCACAACTTGTGAACTGGACCAGTGCCTGCCCTGGCTGGTGAAGGCCAGCAGGGAGATGAAGGGGCTGTTGCTGGCAGGGTGATACAATGCTTCCTTGGAGGAGAGGAGGTTACCAGAGTCCCTTAAGGGGGCTGTGGTTTGGCCCCTTCTCAAGAAACTATCTTTGGATGTTGATTCCCCAGTGAGCTATGGCCTGTCTCTAACCTCCCCATTTTAGGGAAGGTTATTGAACTGGTGGTGGCTGGTCAGTTACAGGCACATCTGGACCGTGTCAGTTTTCTGGACCTGTTGCAGTCCAGTTTTCGACCGGATTATGGCACCGAGACTGCACTTGTGGCCTTGGTTTGGCCAGCCAATCAAAACTCGTAGGTCCACCTATGAGTGGAACTGGATAGAGGTCATTCGAACCGTGCTGGTACTGCTTGATCTCTTAGCGACGTTTGACACAGTGAATCATGATGTGTTAGTGACCTGCCTGCAGGACCTTGCTGGGTTGGATGAAATGGTTTTGCAGTGGTTCTGTTCCTTCCTAGCAGATAGATCTCAGTGAGTGGTCCTGGGGGATTCTAAATCTTCTTCCAGGGACTCCCGTGTGGAATCCCGCAGGGATCCATTCTGTCCCCCCGTTGTTCAATGTGTATATGCAGCCGTTGGGGGAGGTTGTACATTGATGGGGCATTTGCTGTCATCAATATACTGATGACACGCAATTGTATCTCTTTTTCATCTGACCCAGACCCGGCAGTCTCGGTGCTTTCCCAGTGTTTGGCAGCTCTGGCTGACTAGATGAGGTCGAGCCGATTGAAACTGAATCCCAACAAGACGGAGGTGATGCTTGTTGGGAGATCTGGGTGAGGGAGGGTTGCCTGTCATTGACAGGGCCCACCTTGTATTGGTGTCTTAGGTGCGGAGCCTGGGGCTGCTCTTGCATTCTTAGCTGCATCTGGAGGATTCCTAGGTGTTGGCTGTGGCCAGAAGTGCCTTCGGCCAGTTACATCTGGTGAGGCGGCTCCACCCTTATATTTTGGACTCCAACCTAGCCACTGTCATCCATGCATTTGTCACCTCGAGGATAGACTACTGTAATGTGCTCTACATGGGGCTGCCCATAGTGACGGTCTGGAAGCTGCAGATGATGTAGAATGTCTCGGTGCATCTGCTTACAGGGACGGGCTGCTGGGAGCACATTATGCCGGTGCTCCAGGCTCTTCGCTGCCTGCCTGTTGACTTCCTGGCTCCATTCAAGATGCTGGTGTTGACCTGTAAAGTAGGACTGAAATGAAGTCTTCAGGAAAACTTCAGAATTCGGCAAATATTACAGTATTCTGTTAAGAATGTCCAAATTCCAACGTTCCGAGGACCAAGGCCGTTATTTGGAAAACTTCGGAAACCACTACATGTGTGCAGGGCTGGACAGTTGAGCTTCCCTTCTTCTGGAAATGAAACTTAGTGCTGTATTTGGTAGGAGGGGGTGTGGGAGGGGACAGTTGAGTGATGACAAGCCAGATGGCAAGTTTTGATTGGCTGGCCAAGCCAGATGGCAAGCTTTTGACTGGCTGGCAAGGCAAAATAAAAGTGGCTGCAGCCATTTTGTCCATTCTCTTTGGTGAATTTGGCTGTGTGCTACAGTGCTGTTGGATCTGTAAGTCATCAGCTGGGGGCAGGGGGAGGGGTACCTGTCCTGGCATGGTATGGTTTGACCTGTCCTGTCCATGGGGCCAATGCCCTATGGGTGTTAGTTTACCTTTGTCATGCCATGCAGTTTAAAAATAAAATAAAAATGATTGGGTGCCACTGCTGCTTGCTTGGCACTTGGCACCATGAGGCCAGAGGGATCGCTCTGCCTGGCTCCACTTCCCCTTGTCTGGTCTGTTCAAGTTACCAGTGCCACAGTACCAATACCATGCCAAGAGGATACCAGAGGTTTCTTAATTTTGTGACTGCTGGGGCCTGGGCTTGCTAGCTTTTTTTTTGGTGTGATTTATTTCTCCATGCAGTTGCAGAGTGTTTTGTAGGGTTGTGTGTGTTGTCTAGGCTGTGGCATGGCACACAACAGAGCCTAATTGATTCATTGTAAAGTGTAATTTCTACTGTTCTGCCAGCTGCTTGGCACCATGAGGCCAGAGTCAGACTTGGCTTCTCTCTGCCTGGCTTCACTTCCCAAGTTTGCTTGGTTGGTTCAAGTTACATTGCCACGATGCCATGCCAAGGAAGAGGGAGGAGGAGGGGTGTGAATGTCTGGCTGCTTAATTTTGTGACTGCTTCTGGTGCCTGTGCTCGCTGGCTTTTTTTGGTGGGATTTATTTCTCCATGCAGTTGCAGACTGTTTTGCGGGGGTGGTTGTATTCTTCTTGAGCAAATGTCCCTTGCTAGTCTGCATTTTTGTGCACTGCTTGGTTGGCATAATGATAAAGTGTGTACACTCACTGCTGGTGGTGGACTATGCTGTGGGTGTTTTTTTAATTATTATTTCTGCATACAGTTGCATTTCTTTGGGGTTGTCTTCTGGAACGATTGTCCCACTCTTGTTAGCCTGCTTTTCTGGATAGTGCTTTGGCTTCAAGAACTTTGCAACAACTTCCTGAAGTTTCTGAAGTTTTCCGATGTTCTCTGCTTCGGTTTCCGAAGTCTGAAGCTTCAGCAAGAACACCGAATTGCCTCCGAGTACTCTGACTGACTGGAACTTTGAAAATCGGTCTGAATACCTGGAAGTACTAATATTTATTTATTTATCAGCCATAATATTTATTTAATGTAAAGTGATATTACGATTTAATACTACACTGTAAACATGCACACACCTTGTTTTGTGCTGGTCTATGAAAATACATTTGAAATTTGTCATTTAATTCTGTTTGGACATTACAATTGCCATTTGGAACATCTCCTTGATGTAGCTAGTGTTTATAAGCAAATGTTGGTGTAAAACATTGAAGCTCATTTATTTCCAAAAGAAATAGATGTGAGGGTGGATCAATATCAGGATATGTTCAGGCATTATCGCTCCATGTCCATGCCAAGTTTGACACTTATAACTCAAAGTGCACAATTTGGTCAAAAGACTTTTTGTTCAGCTTCATTCTGGGTGTAGTACTGAGACTGCTGTTGTGGCCCTGATGGACAATCTGTGCCTGGAGATTGGCAGGAAATTGTACCTTGTTAATCTTACTAGACCTTGCAGTGCCCTTGCTCTCCACAGCTCTCCATGCTTCACACCCATGATATAGGCCTCAGCCATCATTGGTTCTTAACCTTAGGTTTAAGTCACCATCCCCCATATATATTACTATACAGCCATTTTAAAGCTGTAAAAAGTGCCATACTGGGTCTGACAAATAGTTCATCGTGCCCAGCATATTGTTTGCGACAGTGGCCATTCTATAGGTTGCTTAGGAGAAGTACTGGTCAGGTCATAATGGACTGATCCAGTCCCTGCTTTTCACTCCCAGCTCTAGTCATAAGTTACGTTGCCCAACCATTAATGGACTTATCTAGTCCTTTTTAAAACCCAGCTATGCTACTGGCTTTGGCCACATTCTCTGGCAGCAAATTGCACAAGTTAATTATGCACTGAGTGAAGCAATACTGTCTTTTGTTTTAAGTCTGCGTCCAGTTAATTCATGAGGTGTCCCCTAGTTCTAGTACTGTTTGAGAGGGTAAATAATACCCTACTTCAAAACTTTTCATGGCCTCGCTTCCCCATATCTTTGCAATTCTATCCCACCACACTCCTGCCTGGGAGCTTTGCCCCTTCTCTGCCCCCACCCTCACCTGCTCATGACCCCCCTTGCTCCTCTAAACATCTTTGCCCCATCTCTCTTGCTGCCCCTCATGCCTGGAACTCTCTCCCTGGATATGTTCGCTTCTCCTTCCCTCCCAACTTTCAAATCCCTACTGAAGACCTACCTCTTCCGTCAGGTTTTCCTAGTTTGTCATGAGTGAAATTGCATCCCCTTCCCCCTCACTCAGAATCTGGTTCCCTGTAACTAAGAGAAGCATGTGCACCTGCAACTTCTCAACCTCATGAATGTACTCTTGTCTCTCCTCCTGATGTTCGCCTCTCCCTTCTCTCTTAGATTGTAAGTCCCCTGGGGGTAGGGATCTGTCTATAACTATTGATTGTATAGCACCAGGTACACTGCTGGTGCTACATTAATAATAATAATAATAATTAATAAATCCTTGCCACTCAACATTTTATAAACTTCTATCATAGATACCCCCTCTCAGCCATCCCTTCCTCCAAGCTTAAGAGCCCAAGCCTATTGAACCTCTCCTTGTATGGAAGCTGTTTCCATACCCTTATCGTTTTTGTGGCCCTTCTGTCTACTTTTTCCAGTTCTGCTATATCTTTTTTGAGATGTGGCAACGCAGAACTGCAAAAAAGATAAAGTAGAACTAGAATAGGTAAAGAGAAGGGCAACCAAAAATGATCAAGGGTGTGGAAATAGATTGAGCTGGTGGAGGGGTGGTGCCATATGTCAAAGACCGGATTGAGTTGAGCAGGATTAAAATTTTAAAGGAAACAAACTGCACTCTGGACTCCTTGTGGATAGAAAGCTCATGCATAATGGGGAAATGTATAGCAGTGCCAGCTATACTGTTAACTGCGTGACCAGAACAGTGAGACTGATTCTGAAATGCTAATAGAGATTAGACAGGCTACTGAAGTTGGAAACACAATAACAATTGGTGAGTTCAATTACACTAATATTGACTGGGTGAATGACTTCTTGTGGTGTGATGCGGAGGTAAAATTTCTGAATGCTATAAATGACTGTTTCTTGGAGCAGCTTTAATCCTGGAATCTACGGGAAGAGGAGTGACTTTGGATTTAGTCCTAAGTGGAGTGCAGGACCTAGTGCAAGGGGTGATGGTGGTGGAGCTGCTTGGCAATAGTGCTCATAATATAATCAAATCCAACATACTTATAGGTGGGGGAAATTCCAATAAAACTATTTGTCACTGGGGCTCAGGAAAATACACACTCGGGGGAGTCCACTCACACTCGTTACTCTGGCCCTGCTCACAAGACTCGGAAGTTAAATGCCCGTCAGGATAGAAGTTTGGCCCTAATGACCAGGCCTCTATCATCATTGGGCGCAGAGCCGTACAGGGAGTCCAGAGCCTTGCCCCACTCTACCACTTGAATCCTGACACACAATGTGGGGGAAGGGGTCACTAGTGGGGACAAGGTGTGGGTTAGTGGGCGTGGATCCAGGGGAAGGAAGAGGGGAACTGCACACAGGAAAGGAGTGGGGGAGGAGCCCAGGTGGGGACAGGGGCTGTCGTTACAAGCACTCACCGTTCACACTCAACCGGACTCAGGAACACTGAAGGGATATCGGGCGCACTGAAGCTCGCTCACCCACACACGCATACACACACACTACAATATACCACAGGCAAAGAGGGAACACAAGACTCTACTTAGCTTTGCGGGGGCTGGTTTCTCTTCTGATTACCAGCGTTGTGCTGAGCACCGCACTGTTTTTTATCACTGCGCTTGCTTGCAAGCGTTTTGAGCGAGCGGAGCTGACCCTGCATTGCGTGGGGGCGAGGAAGGAGCAACCAACGGCCCTGTAGCGGGGCTGGTCACAATGGGGACCGGTGCCCACGTCACGGAGTGCCAGTCTGTTAATGGCGGCGTCACGCCGCGCCTTGTTCTGCTAAGATGCTGCCAAGGATGACTATGGAGGACCTGGAGCCATCGCCTGTAAGCTGGGCTCACAATATTGTAGTAACATTTGACTTTAAAAAGGAGAGTGTGGGCAGTTAGCTCGACTCTCTGGTGTCGTGGCAGCAGCAGAAAGCAACAAACGGCAAAAACCTCAAGTTTTAAGTCTGTTTTACCCCATCTGGCTTCTTTATTCCTGAAAGCCAGGGGCGTAGCTAGGTTGGAATGGGCCCAGGGACAAGATATGTACTGTGGCCCCCCCCCTCACCCAATAACCATAGACTCCCCTGTCCCTCTCCCTCCCCTCAATGTCCTTATTGCATAAAACTGTCAAACGTACTTATTAAATTAAACGTTATTTATTAAATAAAATTACAGTGTAAAGAAAACATGTGCTCAGCTACTGTAATGGCTCTTCCTTGTCTTTAGCTCTGCAAACATATCAATTATTTTTGAATAACAAAGAAAGAAGCAAGCAGGGGTGTGTGGGGAAGAACTGAGGTTTATAAAGGTGAGCCTATCTATGCCAGGTCCCTCCTAGCGGGGAGCTGAGGGGATTCCAGGTTTAGTAATGAGCTTAATTCAGGTTAAAAATCACAAGACTAGGGGCTCGTTCCAATGTGCAGCAATTATCTGGATTTTAAAAACTGTTAAGAATGCCAGTTGCGTTCACATGCGTGCCATACCGTTGTTTCCTACAGTGAAATAACGTATTCAGACCTTCTTGGAGTGTGAGGAGCCACTCGAAGAAGAACAAAGTTGCTACCTTATAAACAAGGTTCTTTGAGATGGCTCCAAACATTCTCACATCACCCACCCTTCCAGCCCCGCATGAAATTTTTTTCTTATATTCCTAGAAAGGGTTGGAAGGAACTGTCATTCTGAGGGGGAGAGTCAGTGCTTTTTATACTAGAGGAGCTCGAGACCATCACGTGGTCTGTTATTTGAATAGGGTGAGCGCGCAGAACCCAGTTGTCAGAATGTTAGGTGCCATCTCGAAGAACCTTCTTTACAAGGTAACAACCTTTTGCTGCTGGGAGCACTGGGTTTTTTTTTTTTGGGGGGGGGAAACAGGCTGGGAGCCAGGGAGGGAGGGAAAGTGGTGGAAATGTTCTGGAAGGTAGGGATGCAAGGGAGCCAGGGAGGGAGGGAAAGCACTGGGATCTGGTGTGGGGTGCAGGGGAGCCAAGGAAGGAGGAAACATGCTGGGATCCAGGGTGGGGGTGAAGGGGAGCCAGCAAGGGAGTGAAAATGCTGGGATCCGGGGTAGGGGTGCATGGGAGCCAGGGAGTGAAAATGCTGGGATCCAGGGTGGGGGTGCAGGGGAGCTGGGGAGGGAGAGAAAGAACTGGGATCCAGGGTGGGCACTGGGGGTGCAAGGAAGGAGCCAGCAAGGGAGGGAAAGTGGTGAGATACAGGGTGGGGGTGGAGGGGAGTCAGGGAGAGAGGAAAAGTTGTGGAACCCAAGGCACTGGGTTTTGGGGGGGATCACCCTGCAGCGCCGCTGAGATTCCCTTCTCCAGCCCCATTGTGGGGTCCGAGCATGACCTGCTTCTCCCTCCCAGCCCAACCCTCCCTGCATCTCAGTGCTCTCCCCTGCCCAGGCTCAGGGCAGGGGCTGTCGCCTCCCAGCTCAGGCTCTCCCCTGCACGCCCAGCACAGCCCCGGGACCCGGCATTCTCCCCTTCCTCATGGCTCCCTCCCACACACACAGCTCGGGTCCCTCCTGGGCGCTGCCAGCGCGCTCCACTCTCCAGCCCCATCCCGGGTCCATTCTCTTCCCTTCCCTGCTCTGTGCACTCCCCCCCCCAGCGCGCTGTCCAAGCTCGAGCTTCGCAACCCGGGCTCGGGAGCCGTGCGCTTCCCTGGTGCTTGCTACCCACTCCCGAGAGCATGGGCTTGGTTCGAATCAGGAGTTGGAGTCCTCAGCTCCCTCCTGGCCAGGTCCACAAAACTCACAGTTACCGCTGTGCTGCCACTGGATCCTCCTGGCCGCCCTGCTCGCTCCCTCCGTCCGTTGCCACCCCGACTCCGAGCACAGCAGAGTGAAGCTGCCCTGGGGGCCGGTACTTGCAGCCCCCAGGTTGCCCCCACCTGCCCCTTCAGCCCCCCATGGAGCGAGCCAGCGAGCTCTCCAAATGGCAGAGACCCGGAAGTAACTCCGGGTCTCTGCCATGTGGAGGGCTCAGGGCTTGCATGCTTGACCCGCCCCCCATAGCCATGTATGGCTATGGGGGGCGGGTCAAGCATGATGTCAGCCCATGGCTGACCAATGGGGGGTGATGTCCCCGTGGGTGGGCCCAGAGGGGAGGGGCTGAGGGGGGACCATGTGTCAGCTGGCAGGGGGGCCCAGACGGAGCTGCAGAGCCACAACTTGTGGGGAAGGGAAACCTCAGACGGCCGGCTTAGCTACCATAGGGATGGGGCGATGGGCCCCCAGTCATGGTGGGCCCCAGGACAAATGTCCTGGCTGTCCCTATGGTAGCTACGCCCATGCTGAAAGCAACCAGCATATCACAGTCCATAGCTCAATAGGCTATCAAGCCAGCTCTGCGTCAACATTCTCTGCCTTCCGGACGATTCAACACCCCAGAAACATCCCAGGATGAGCAAGCTCTGGCTGAGGTCTGTACTCTGCCAGAACCAGGCACTGACTGGGTGAGTTTCCCCATTTCAAAGCTGTTGTACTCCCTTGAGAGATGGGGCTAAGAAACAGGCCAAAGTTCCTTAAAGGGCCAACTTGTAAACAGGGAACTGTGCAAAACTGTGGAAACTAGTTAAAGGGAAACTTAAAGGAGCAATTGGGAGGATTGAATATCTGCAAAAGGCATGGAGAATGTTTAAAAATATCATCTTGGAGACTCAGATTAAATGTTTTCCACG
Source organism: Sphenodon punctatus (assembly GCA_003113815.1). Classification (NCBI taxonomy): domain Eukaryota; kingdom Metazoa; phylum Chordata; class Lepidosauria; order Sphenodontia; family Sphenodontidae; genus Sphenodon; species Sphenodon punctatus. The sequence continues at coordinate 1,106,231 of QEPC01010841.1, read as the reverse complement.
AGTGTTTTTTTTTTTTTTTTAAAGGTAACAGGCGGACTAAACATCTGCCAGCATAGCTAAATGGTGATATGAAGCTATTTACACCCAAAAAGTCATCCTTTAAAAATGGAACACTAGTCCTAATGAGGAAAATTGGAAAGAGCATAAGCATTGCCAAATTATGCCACTTTCTCACGTTATCTTCCGTGACATACGGTATTATGTGAATGTCTGTGAAGTGTCCAATTTGCGGAGGAGACATTTGGTACCCATTCTCGTGGGAGGTACCTCTCGTAACTTCTGTGAACATGTCATCACCAATACTGGAGAAAAAATACTCATCTGTCTTTTCCAGAAATATCATAATGCAAGTATTTCCACATTCCAGCTTACACGTAATTGTAATACCCATCGCAGACACTGCATTTCCACATTCCAAATTTTGCAGTTGATTAGTTTCTGTCACTGGGCTTGATCCCAAGCCCTGTGGATCCTCATTGTGGGCACATTGTGCCACACGGAAACTGCACACACGCACGCGATCCACAGGGCATGGGATCGCAGCCACTGTAAAAGTAGGATATCTGTGATTACATTTACTCGAGCTTGTGTGAAGGACACGGAAAAGCACATTTACACAAGCTTGAAACTTGTGATGCTATTAAATTTATATGAAAAATCATCATGTGTAAAGCGGCCTCAGAAATAAAATGTTAACCAGGCAGGCCAAGAGGGATATTGAAGAGCAAATTGTTAAAGATGCAAAAAGTAATAACTTTTTCAGGTACATTAGAAGCAAGAAGCCTACTAGAGAGTCAGTTGGGACATTAAAACAGCAAAAAACAGTATTGTGGCACCTTAAAGACCAATGAAAATCTCTTTATTTCAAAATGAGTTTTCATCAGCAAGAGCTGACTTGTTCAGATTGCATCTGAGGAAGTCCACTCTTGCTTACAAAAGCTCATGCTGAAATAAAGAGATTTTTGTTAGTCTTTAAGGTGCCACAAGACTGGCACCTATTAGAGCTATAGGCAAACATGGCTACTCTTCTGGAGTTGGAACATTTGATGACCATGGGATAAAAGGAGCACTCAGGGAGGATACAGCCATTGCAAAGAAGCTAAATGAATTCTTTGCTTTGGTCTTCACTGCAGAGGATGTTGGGGAGATACCCACACCAGAACTATTCTTTGTAGGTGATGAATCAGAAGAACTGTCACACATCAACATGATTTTGGAAGAGGTTCTAGAGCAAACTGACAAACCAAATAGTATCAGATCAGCAGGACTAGATGGTATTCACTCTAGAGTCCCTTTTGTGTCACAGGCTCCTGTTGGCTTAATATACTCCTCACCAAAGAGGCCATCTGTTCCCTTTAATAAAACTGAGTCACGTCCTCTGTGGAAGGTTGAGTAGGGCAGTTTGTACTAGAGAGACCATTCTGATTCAAGCTGAAGTTAACCCTCTTCAATGTCCAGTAATTTCTCCATCTGAAAAGGAGCCAGCTCTTATTGGATCCCCATATGTTCTAAAACCTAGATGTGTTAATCCTTCAAGCGTCAATTTTGATTATATTTGTACCTTTATCTCTCAGGATCAAAGTACTACTGAACTTCAGCAATAATGGTGTATGACCCTGAGTAAAACTGGTATTGCTATTCTATCATGGGATATCACTGGTTGGGGATCAATCTAAAGTTTCGGATAAGACTTTGTTTTACAGTTTGTCAATAAGTTTGACATACTATTGTTTCAGGAACTCTGGCCAGATTCCCAAGTGGAATTAAATGGATATGTAACCCACTCAATTAATTCTTTCTCTTTGAATATCAAAGGTAAACCCAGTGGTGGTTTGGTTTGTGTGTTTTCTACTTCACTTAATGCAGTAATAATCCCCTTCGATAGCTATGCCTCCTTTGTTGGTGGGTTATTTCCATCATTCCCAGAATTTTCATGTATTATTATTAGATGTATATTCCACCTCAATTCTCTAAAGGATATTATACCTCAATGTGGAATCCTTTGAAAGATTATCTTCATTTGGAAGCTTCCTTCCCAGCTGTACCAATAATTTTGACAGGGGACTTTAATGAGAGGCTGGGACAGGATGACGAAGCCCTATGCCAATATAGTAGTATAAGATTGGTGGATGAATCATATTCCTTTTGTGGGAGATAAATGGTTTAAATACTTCAGTTTGCCAGACTGTTTGCCAGGGAAGGGATATGATAGAAGCTTATAAAATCTTGAGTGGTGCGGAATGAATTTATAGGAAGCTGTTATTTACCCTGTCAAATAGTACTAGAACTAGGGGACACTTCACAAAGCTAACTGGCAGCAGATTTAAAACAAAGTATTTTTTCACTCAACTCACAATTAACTTGTGGAATGTTTTGCCAAAGAATATGGCCAAGACCAGCAGTAGTATAGCTGGGATTTTAAAAAAGGAACGGGTAAGTTCTTGGAGGATAGGTCCATTAGTAGATGTTTGCCAAGTAGGTTGGAGGGACATAACCTCTGACTGCTGGGAGCTGGAAGCAGACAGCAGGGAATGGATTGTCCTGTTGTGATCTGTTGGGTACTTCTTCTGGGTGACCAAGTTTGGCCACTTTCAGAGACAGAATGCTGGGCTCGATGGTCCATTGTTCTGGCCCAACATGGCACTTCTTGCGTTCTTATGAATGGTGACTTTACAAGGAGAGGCTCACTGGCTTAGCAAGACAATGGCTAAATTCTTCCCAACCTTCCTAAGATGGATTCCATCTCTTCCTAGAGCATGTTCCTTTCTTCAAAGAAGCCGAAGCCCCCTCAGCTGGGTATTAAGGAAAATCTAATAGTAACCTAATCATCTGGATGTTTGTGTCACTTTTTTGAAATGCAATGCCTTATTCAGGACATGTTTTTTTTTTGTTTTTTTTGTAGTTGTGTGGAACTAAATCGTTCAGCTTTCTTGGAATCTGAAGGATTGCCCAAACCAAAGAAGTCATTGCTTGTTAGACAGAAACTAACTGTATCACTTGGAGAAATTGTAAATGGGGGACCATTACCTCCAGTAATACGGCATGTACCTGTGTGTAGTTTCAATGGACAGAACAAATATATAGGGGAGAATGCTGCAGTAGAACCAGCCAGCAGTAGTCAGAAAGCTAGCATGGACATGACAGGTAAGAGGGAGTAAATATTCCCATCACCTTAGATCAGTGGTTCCCAAAGGGTGTGCCGTTGCAAGTACCACAAGAGCGGCAGAAGTGTGCCTCAAAATATTTATAATATAATTATTTCAATTATCTATAATTAATATAATATATGATTTGATATAAAATACCTTTGTGGTTGTAAGAGTTAATCCAGAAAAAGGGTGTGCCTTAGGTATCAGAACTTTGGGAAACACTGTCTTAAGTGCTGCTCAGAAATATTGTCTTGTTTATATTTTGTTTCTATTTGTAGAGATGTTTTTTCAGCTTGTTTTAAAAAATGAATGAATTTTCCACTAACTTTCATTCATATGAAGAATTAAATTTGTTTTGGATTTTGTCACAGATTTTTGTGTTTGTCTTCCTGTGTGCTAGCACACAAGCTTTCTGACAAATATTCTCCCAAACAGGATTGGATAGCAAATCTTGAACTCTGCATTGTATATTGTGTCTTGGGATATTGGGGAGTTGAGGCCAGTAGGACCCCTGATGTGACACCAATGTTGCTTAATGCGTGGTCGGTGGCAAAAATAAAAGTCTGTCATCCATGATTTGATTCAGGATGAGGCCGCTGACCTCATATTCATTACCAAGACCTGACTGGATGAGGCATCTGGATTAGTATTGTCCCAGGTGATGCCAGCCGGGTACTGCTGAGATCCGGGGTGGGGTGGGGGGCGGGCAGGAGAGTGGCCGTGGTCTACCCGTGGCCTTTCGGAGGTATCTGGTGCCTAACTCATCTGATATAGAGTGTGTCCACCTTGTGTTGAATTTGGCTGGGGATAGATTGGTGATCCTCTTGGTGTACCAACCACCCTGTTGCGTTGTTCTAACTGAGCTGGTCTCAGAGGTTGTGTTGAAATCACCTAGACTTATTGTCTTGAGTGATTTCAACATACATGCTCAGGATCACCTTTTAGGGGTAGAGCAGGAGTTCATGACTGCTACGACAATCATGGGCCTATCCCAAATAGTATCGGGCCCATCACATGAGGCATTGGACTTGATGTTTTGCACCAGCCTGGAAACAGTGGTTCTGATTATTGCAGGGAGGTGGGGGGTGGGTGGGTTATAGAACCTTTGTTGTGGTCAGATCATTATCTCCTCAAGGCCCAGATCCTGGCCCTCCTATGCCCTTGTTGGGTTGGTGTACTCAAGATTAGGTTGATGCGCCCCCAGAGATTGATGGATCCAGTTGGTTACCAGAACTCTCTGGGAGATATATCCACTGACCTGGATGGCTGTTCTGTTGTTGACCTGGTCGCCTTGTGGAATGACATCTTGACCATGACCATCAACACGGTTGTGCCCAGATGTCCGCTTCCACTACTCCATCAGCACAGGTCCCCCTGGTATACAGAGGACCTGAGGCAGTTGAAATGGAGAGGGTAGGCGGTTAGAGCGCAGGTAGCACTTGACTTACACTGAAGCTGACTGATTGCGGCATAGATTGTTTTGAAGGATTATGATGGCGGCAAAGAAATCTTTCTTCTCTGCTACCGTAGCATCTGCAAAGTTTCGTCCAGTGGAGCTGTTCTGGATAGTGAGGGGTTTGATTAACCTGGCCTAGCTCTGCCAGGAAATAGTCATCTAATGCCCACTGTAACATTTTAATTAATTACTTTACAGACAGAATCACTCCTGTTTCCCACTATGTAGGTGCTGCCATTTTGACTGCAGAATCTGAGTTTGGAAGCTCGGTCTTGTCCTGTTTGTTTGGATCGTTTACAATTGGTATCACCCACTGATGCGGGGGAGGTGCTTAGAGCGATGAGGGCAACCACTTGTGAATTGGATCCTTGCCCATCCTGGCTGGTGAAAGCCAGCTGGGTGATTTTGCGGTCGTTGTTGGCTGGGCTTGTCAATGCCTCCCTACGGGAGGTGAGGGTGTCGGACACCCTTAAAACTGTGGTGGTCCAGCCCCTGCTTAAGAAACCATCTTTGTACACTGACTCCCTGGCCAGCTATCGGCCTGTCCGTAACCTTCCCTTTTTAGAGAAGATTATTGAATGGGTGGTTGCCTGACAGCTCCAGGCTCATCTTGATACTACCGGATTCCTGGACCCCTTTCAGTCGGGTTTTTGTCCTGGGTATGACATGGAGACTGTGCTTGTGGCTTTGGTAGATGATTTGTGCCTTGAAATGGACAAGGGGAATTCCTTGTTGATCTTGTTAGATCTTTCAGTGGCCTCTGATGCAGTTGATCAGAGTCTTGTCACAACTGAGGGATCTGGCAGGGATGCACAGGACCGCTCTTGAGTGATTCCGTTCTTTCCTCTTGGGGAGGTCCCAGCAGGTGGTGAGGGGCGATTGTTCATCATCCTCTCAGGACCTCCCCTGTGGCATCCCACAGGGTTCTATTCTGTCTCCCCTCTTACTCAGTGTGTATCGGAGGCTGCTGGACGATGCCATTCAGAGGTTTGGGGTGAGGTGTGTCATCAGTATGCTTATGACACTCAACTCTACCCCCCGCACCCTCCAGGTTCCGCAGTCTCGGTTCTCACTCAGTGCCTGACTGCTATTGGGACCGGAGTTTCAGCTTGTTAAATTGTTTTTTTTACCAGTCAGCTTGGATGCATTTTCTTTCAAATTTGTGGGATTTAGGCTTCTGCTATATCAAAGTGCAAACAAGTAACACGCAAAGCATAATTTTAAACAGTTTATATAGTATACACGTCTGAAAGAACGTGTGCACACCTGCTTATTCCTAAATATGGCTTCTTATACTCTGCATAAATAGTTAATACAATATGTAATATAATGCAAACTAGAATATATACTGTGAATCAGAATGCCTGCACTTTTAGAATTGGCTTTGTTGTTATGACCGGACCTACCTCCGCCAGGAAATGGAGTCATCTAATGCCCGCTAACGGGCATTTACGAATGCCCTTTTTTGTAAATGAGATTTACAAAAGAACCCTCTTGAAGAAAATTCTTTCTGTTGACTTTAATTTATGAAAAATGACGTTTTTCTGTTAATGGCTAGATTTCCCTCTCTCCATTCTACCTCTCAGAAGGAAGAACAGAAGGAAAAAGTATAGACTTGGAATCGATGCAAGTCCAGCCTCGTCCTCCAGCACCATTACCCCCTGCTGCACAGTCCCCTTTTCAACCTGTTGTACAGTCCAAGCTTCCACCTCCAAAAGCTCAGCCTGTTTACACAGACATGGTAAGGGAATGTAGATTAAATGCTGAGTTAGCTTGCCTGTTGTCGCATGTCAGTTGAAACAAGTTACTGTGTCTTTTGTCTCTCAGCCTCTTGGTTAATATAAAAAAACTGGAACCCACTGTCTTTTTCTCTCTGTTAATGTGGATTTATAGAAGAGTAAATGGTAAATGTGAATGGTAAATGCGAGCTGGAATGATTATCCTTACTATTCAGGAATAATTCAGACTTAACACTTTTATTGTGGTTAAAGTGGAGCAAGTTGGCTCCATTTGCTGTTGATAACTTTTCACATGTTTCCTGAGCTGGGGAAGCACACGTGCACCCTTCTTCGTCCATCTCTATACACACACTGAGGAAGCGTGCACTTTCCATACACCCCCTTCCTCTTCCATCTCTGCAGACACACACACTGGGGAAACATGTGCTTTCCACGCACCCCCTTCATCTCTGTGCGCACACGTTGGGGAAGTGTGTGCTTTCCACACTCCCCCTTACTCCCTCCTAGCCCCCCCCCCGGTGCACCTGGCCACTGGGAAAAATGTGCTTTCCATGCGCCCTTCATCTCTGTGCTCACACGTTGGGGAAGCGTGTGCTTTCCGCACTCCCCCTTACTCCCTCCTAGCCCCCCCCCCCGTGCACCTGGCCACTGGGAAAAATGTGCTTTCCACATTCACGTGCGTGCGCACACACTCGCGGACAGACACATGGGAAGCATTCATGCTCTATGCATCCTCTTCCCCCTCCATCTCCATACGCGCGCACACAAGGGAAGCATTTCTGTGCATCCCTTTCTCCCTCACTCCCCCTGTGATTTCTATGCAACCCCTCCCCCCATACTCTCTGCACATCCACACCAAGGAAGTTGTCATGTATTCTGCTCAGGAGATGTCTACGTGTGCCCTTAATTTACATTCAGAAAGGTGTTTTTTTCCTAACCGCTAAATCTCCCATTTCAGCTGTAATGAAACTGCAGGTCAAGTCAAACTCATTGTATTCACACAGTTGTAACTGAAGATAGATTTTAACAGTACAGTTAGAATTTACAATTCTATTGATGTGTGATCCAGAATATGACAGTTCTTTCTCCTACTGCTGTGTTGACCCTACAATGCCTACAGTTGCAAAACGTAATAAATACTTTAGGGAGGAAAGGAACATTGAATACACAGGTTGTTTCACATGCTGTCCATGTCTATAACCAGGGTATGGAGAGCAATATGTGACTCCTGTAGTGGGAGTTCACATGTGTGGAAGAAACCACAGGTTCTTCCCTAACAGGTCTGTTGTCAGTAGAACACCCTTTCTGCTGGTAGCACCCCCAGCCAGGAAGAAACCGGGGAGGCTATGGCAGACTGTAACAATTCTTTGTTTTGGATAAAGCTGATCCATTCTACTTCACACAGTTGATCAGCAGGGAGCCAGACAGCATGTCCCTCCTGGTCCCCGATAGCAAGGGTGCCACTTCAAAGGGCTATTGTGGACCAAAAATCAGGGTTGCTGCTTCAGTTTTTTGTATTGCACTGGCTGTAGGTTTGGCACACAGTCATTTCTGTTTTGCTGTATACAAAAATGCACCCAAGCACGGGAACATTCATGGGCGCTGTAAAATGTGGAAGCAACCAAAAGGAGTAGATAAGAGTCCTATTGGTACAGTCAATTTTTATGACAAACCATACTTTAAATGGGCCAAAATATTGTGTAAGCAATTTAAGAGAGTACATATTTTCATGAATTTAAATTGACCTTTCTAAAAACACCATTACAAGGTTGAGAAGGCCAAGGTAATATGTTAGTGTTAATGCTAGTGTGTACTATGTGCATGACAATACCTTAAAACTATTGTCTCAGAAATAATGTATTGTGTATATACAGATGCAGAACAATTTAGAAAGAATAATACCTGCTGTTCTCTCCTATCTACTGAATTTTGCATGGGCTGTCTCAAACAGTAATTTGATACTTTGTTTTTATTTTTCTCAGTATTGGAAAACAAACACCTTGATAATATTTAATGTCCAATTCTCAATCCTTTTCTGCTTGCTGATTTTAGGACATTGCAGAAGTAGTGGAGGACCTTGTGCAAGATGTTCTTAAAGGAGAATGTAAAGAAGTCGGCAAAGCAGGAGCAACTTATGTGTGTGAAGCTATATGGTAAAAATGTGTATTACTACAATATAATTATATTTCATAGATCCATATCATCACTGAATTCCAAGTTCTAATTTCTCTTCATGGAAATAATATGAAGGCTGTAATGCATTTAATGCATTTTTGTTGATGGGGGGAGGGGATGTGTTGAGATATTTCTATTTTATTTAGAGAGAGACTGTCAAGATTAATAAGCCCAGCATTTGGTCCTTTCCCCACACTTCAGACAACACTGTATCTTCTGAAACATCATTTTTGTAGGTGTGATTAAAAATAATGTAGCTTTGGAGTTGTTTCAGACTAAATTTTGATTAATTCTAAAATCTAGTTAACTGTGGGTTCATTGCTCAACCATGGTCCAGAAGGAACTGCTGGGTTGGAATTATTCACTGGAAACATCAGCTCAATGCTCAGCAGCAGTCAAAAAGGCAAACAGAATGTTTGGATTTATTGTGGAAAAGACAGAAAATAAAATAGCCAGTTGGTACTATATTAATTAATTCATAGTATGCCAAATCCTTGAATACTGTGTGCCATTCTGATCACTCCCCACTCGAGAAAGGATATAGTGGAACTGGAAAAGATACAGAGAAGGAGGACAACAAAGATGTTCAAGGGTATGGAATGGCTTCCATACATAAAGATGCTCAAAAGTTTAGGGCTTTCTAACTAGAAAAGAGGCAACTGGGTGCAGGATATGACAGATATTTATATAATCATGAGTGGTGTAGAGAAAATATGTAGGTAGATGTTAGCTGCTGTTCCTTATAATACTAGACCTGTGAGATATCAAATTATAACTGACAGCAAGTTTAAAACAAAGAAAAGAAGCACTCTTCTATAAAAATGTGCAATTAACATATGAAACTCATTGCCGTGGGATGTTGTGACAGCAAATACCATGATGGGGTTCAAAAAAGGACTGGTTAAGTTAATGAAAGAGAGGGCCATGAGTTGTTAGTCAAGCTGGTCAGGGGATGAAAACCTTTGCTACTGGGAGCTGACAGTAAATGTCAGGAAATGGATCACTCCTTTTATGATCGGTATGCTTCCTCTGGAGCAGCCTATGCTGAACATTCCCCAGGATAGGATACAGTGCTGGATGGCCCATTTGTCTACTCAAGGCAGACACTTTTTATGTGTGAATGATAGGAGATCCACTAATTGGGAATTCTTTTGTGTTTTAGAGCACTGAATGCTATCAATAGGAGCTGGTATACAGGAAGATGCGTAGGGTATTTTTTTAAACAGCAAGAATTTTGACCAGTGCTTTACTAATTAGTCCCTTAAACCATTTTTCCAGTGGATAAGTCAATACTGTGCATGCTAATAATAGTTTATTGAGCGTAGCCATAGGCCATTGCTTATAAAAATTAAAAAAACAAAACTACATAGAAGGAATTCAATAACAACAAATAACAAACAAAATAACAAAACATTACACATGACATTTGAGATCATAATCTCCAAGATTATACTAATCAGAATTCTCATTCAACTTAAAACTCCAGAAATTGCTGCGTCAGTGAAAATGCTTGCACCAGATATTTGACAACCAGTTGAGTAGGATCATGCTCTTTATTCTGCAAGGCCAACAACATCAAGCCATGCTCCCCCCTCCCAAGATGGTTATTGGGAAAGGAGACCAGCTGATTTCTCCTGATGCCATCATACAATTCACAGCTGAACAGACTATGCTGGGTGGATTCCGCTATAGTCTGATCAAAAGGGCAGAGTCTTTCACAGTAAGGAATTCCTCCTCTTCTGCCCTCCAGAACTTTAGAGGGGAGGGTGTTAAATCTTGCGGACATAAAGAGAAATCTGCCTCTCGGTGAAATTGATGATACTAAATAAGTGGCTGGTTCACCAGTTTTTGGGGCCCAAGGGAGATAATCTATCATATGCGGAGTGTTCCTTATTGAGGCAGCTTCATTTTGCCAGGCTATATCCTTGATTCTTGTTGAAATCTTCTCTGCTTGTAATACCCCTACATTTTTGTCCTGGTAGTATTTAAAGGAGAATCCCAGCCTTACCAAAAAATCGTCCAAAACATACAACCATTGATTCTTGTGGGAATCCTTCAGACCCGCTGTCCCTGTTGTTAATTAATTTGAACCCCAAATTAGTGGCTCTAATCCAAGCCCAGCTGCCCAGTCTCCATACGAATGGCAGCTGAAGGGGTACCAACGGGTACTCTCAGGAAACTTCTAAGGAATTTTGCCTGAAATTGATCCAGTTTAAGAGATACCAAAAGGGCCCAAAGTTCAGCTCCATACAAAAGTCTCAAACCGATTTTGGACTATGCATGTTGATACGTATATCAGTACTTATTATTCTAGTGCAAACAGTGTATCTGGCACTGTACAATCAATAGTTATAGACACGTCCCTACCCCAAGGGGCTTACAATCTGAGAGAAAAGGGGGGGGGGAATAAAAGGGAGAGGTAATTAACAAAAATATTTAACAGTATTTATTTAATATATTTTTACCCCATCCCTCCTGCGCCCAGCAGCTCGGGGCAGCTTACATTCATCAAAAGAATACAATAAAACACAATATTAAAACACTTTAAAATATTCAATACAATAAAAGTGGTCAAAGTGTGCAAAAGAATATAAAAGACCCCCCCCCCCCAATGCCTGACAGAAGAGCCATGTCTTACGTTGACACTGTAATGTAAGGAGAGCCGGGCTGAGATGGACATCCACTGGGAGCGAGTTCCACAGTGTTGGTGCAGCTACCAAGAACGCCCGCCTGGTGGTCACCACCCGCTTATAATCGGGAACTTCCAGGAGGGTGCCCCATGACGACTGCAAGAGCCGCCCAGGAAGCAAGGTGGTCCTTCAGATAACTGGGGCCCAGGCTGTTTAGGGCTTTATAGGTCAAAACTAGCACCTTGAATTGGGCCCGGAAGACTATAGGCAGCCAGTGCAGAACTTGGAGCACCGGTGTAATCTGCTCCTGGTGACCTGTCCCCATAAAAAGAAGGGCTGCTGCATTCTGCACCAGCTGCAGCCTCCAGATCGTTACCATGGACAGCTCCATGTAAAGTGCATTACAGTAGTACAGCCTCGAGGTGACAAATGCATGGATGATGGTGGCAAGGTCAGAGTCTGAGATACATGGATGAAGCCGCTTCACCAGATGTAACTGGCGAAAAGCACTCCTGGCCACAGCTGACACCTGGATATCCAGGTGCAACTTTGGGTCCAGGAGCACCCCCCAGGCTCTGTACTTGAGATGCTAACAAAGGGCAAATTCTGTCAGTGGCGGGTAACCTCCCCCTCACCCAGATCACCGGCCCCACCAACGAGCATGAATTCAGCTTCAGTTGATTCCAGTCCCCTACAGCCACCAAACACCAGGAAAGCACCAAGACTGCAAGGCCTGGGTCCGATGAAAAGGAGAGGTACAATTGGGTGTCGTCAGCATGACACCATACCCCACCCCCACCCCCCTATCTATACATACAACCTCCCCCAATGGCTGCATATACACATTGAACAAGAGGGAGGACAGAATGGAATCCTGTGGGACTCCATAGGGGAGACCCCTAGGGGAAGATGTACACTCCCCCAGGGCTACCCGCTGAAATCTATCTGCTAGGAAGGAATGGAACCACTGCAAAACCATTCTGTCCAGCCCAGCAAGGCCCTGCAGGCAAGTCACCAACACCTCATGGTTCACTGTGTCAAAAGCTGCTGACAGGTCAGTTAGAACCATCAGGGGTGAATGTGCCTTATCCAGCTCCACTTGTAGGTCGTCAACCAAGGCCACAAGAGCCATCTCAGTGCCATAGCCCGGACGAAAGACTGACTGGGAGGGATCCAGAAAACTGATGTGGTCTAGATGCGACGGCAACTGATGGGTCACCATCCGTTCAATAACCTTCCCTAAAAAGGGAAGGTTAGAGACTGGCCAATAGCTTGCCAAGGAATCAACATCAAGAGATGGTTTCTTGAGAAGAGGTTAAATCACTGCCTCCGTAAGTGAGTCTGGCAGCTTACCCTCCCCAAGAAAATGTTGTCTACCCCTGCCAGCAATGACCCCATCATCTCCCTGCTGGCTTTTACCCGTCAGGATGGGCATGGATCTAATTTACATGTTGTGGCCATAACAATTCCCAGCACATTCCCTGCATAAGCAGGTGTCGCCAATTGAAATTGATCCCATAAATGCTGACCAGACAGGACATTCCTAACCTCTGACTCCACTACTGTCCCCAAAATGGCAAAATCGAAGTTGTGTTGAGTGTGAGCGATTTTCAGTTGTCTTCAGTGCGAGTACAACACCATCACTGCTCTAATCACCTCCCTTCATGCTTCAGCTGCCCCAGGGCATCCATAAACCGCAGGGACCTGCGGTGCTGAAACACTGGGATTGGACACCTGGGAGCTACTCCATCGATAGCCCTAGCCAGCCAGTCATTCCAGAGGGCCACAAGGGCATCGATGGAGTGGTTGCCAAGGTCTGTGGGCAGTTCCCCCAGAGCATTCTGGAACCCAAGGGGTTCCATCAGTCTCCGAGGGTGGATCATCCTAATCGGTCCTTCACCCCCATGGTGTCAGGTAGGTGCCGGACACCATGAGAGCCTGCAGGAGGTAATAGGCTGACCATGACAAGGGTGAACTAATAACACCCCAGTCATCTGGCCCCTTGCCTCCAGGTCAGTGCAGAACAACAATTCCAGAATATTGCCGCCCCCCCCCCCCCAGTGTGTCGGGCCCACGACGACTTGGGACAGGCCCATGGTTGTCATGGCGGCCATGAAGTCCATGAAACCTGACCTCAGCGTGGATGTTGAGTTGACAATAAGCTTTGGAGACTGCAATACCAACCCCAAGACCAGGCAGCTAGAACAGTCCTGTACCAAATCAACCATAAGATGGAGGCCCTCTATCCTGGACTCAGTCTGCACTGAAAACCTTCTGACAGGCAAACCCACCCAAAAAATAATAGCCATGCACCCCACCCCTCCGGCCTAGGCTGATGGTGAACAGAGTACCCAGCTGGATCGCGGTCAGCCAAAATCGGCCCTGACGCATCGTCCAGCCAGGTCTCTGTGATACAAACAAGGTCGGCAGCCCAATCTAGGATTGATAATAGATGACTTACTGGCTACCAGCCTTGCATTCAGCAGCACCAGCGATAGGCTGGAGGCCCCAGAGACCTTGACATCCTGACTACCCGAACCAAGGAGAGGCAAAAGAGGGACAGGTACCAACCACCTGCCCCTCAATTCCCAAAGACAGTGCCTTCCCTGAGGACCATATTTCCCGCATCCCAGGACAACCACTGCACTTCCCTCCCTCCCTCCCCCATTCTCTTACCTTACTCATTAGGACAACATTCCCATAATCCCCCATACCCCCCTCTCACTGGGGTGTAAGACCACCCACCTAACCCCTCAGGGCCATACCTACCACTCACACCAGCGGGCATAGTCCCAATCTTTACATCCCCAAAAAATAATCAACCCCAATAACACCTCCTCTCCCTCCTTCCCTCCCCAACTCCCTCTCAAATAAATAACCTCCCCACCAAGCACACAAACAAAGCCAATCCGCCAAAAAAACACAACAGCCCAGCCCAGTCTCCTCCCCCCCAGCCATCCAGTCCCTGCCAAAGGGCCCTTGGGAGCAGTCCTTTGGTGCATTGGCACCGCTTATCTCCTCCTCCCTGGGCCCCCCTCTTCCTCTGCAATGGGTAGGGGCGGGGGAAGATACAAATCAGTTCAGGGGCTCAGGGACTTCCCTCACTCTCTCCAGTCCTCACCAGCATTCCCAAGGGCCAGCAGACCAGGTAACCGTCTCTGCAGGGGGGGAGAAAGAGGCGAGCTCTCATGGCTGCACCTTTTTTCTCCCTTTCTGGGCTGAGTCAGATGCATAACCATCAGGAGAGATGAGGATACATTCATGAGTTTGAGAAGTTACAGGTGCACGTGCTTAACTTAGTTACAGGAAACTAACTTAGTAACTTGGTTAGAGGGAAGAGATTCGGGGGGGGGCGGAAGAGGACGCAGTTTCACTCGTGACAAGCTGGGTTGGAGAGGTAAGTTTTCAGGAGGCATATGAATGTTGGGAGGGAGGGAGCAGAAAGAATGTATCCAGGGAGGGAGTTTCAGGTATGGGGGGCAGCAAGAAAGAAGGGGTGAAGATATTTAGAGGAGCAAGGGAGTTGTGAGCAGGCAAGGGTGGGGCCAGAGGAGGAGTGAAGCTCTTGGGCAGGAGGGTGACAGCATACAAGAGCAGAGAGATATGGGGGAGCAAGGCTATGAAGAGCCTTGAAGGTGAAGACTGGAAGCTTGTGCTGAATGCGTTCGCGTATAGGGAGCCAGTGTAGCTTGTGAAAGTCTGATTTACGTAAGTTTAGATAACAAAAATGGCACGGAGCTAGATGTAGTAATAACCACCCTCTCTCTTGGGAGAAAAAAAGTGCGCAATATTGCTACTGGAGATGTCCATTAATTTTTTTGTGCCATTATTATTTATTTATTTATTTATTTTATTTATATAGCACCAGCTGTGTACCTGGCACTGTACAATCAGTAGATATTTTCATGTAAGAGTTTGCAGTACAATATTTTGCAGTGAGACCAGTCTTTCTTTGTGCAGTGTCTCCGATGCCACCGCAGAAGAACTCATGACAGAAATGATGATGGAAATTCTGAGGCAAGTTGCAGCTGATGTAGTAAATGCAGAAAGGGAAAGGATCAAAGAGGAAAAACGCCAGGCTGAAGAAGAGAGGTAAGCTTTTGTTATACATGTGTTTACATGCATAAGGAAAGTTGGTGGCCCAAGAAGCAAAACAATACACACAAACTTTCATACAGGTTATGAGTAGGAATCCAATCCAGATCAGATACAATAAAATTATCTCTTTGTGTTAAAGGTGTCAGTTTGCATTGGAATAGGAGCACTCTCATCTGCATTATAGAATGTGTATGTATCATAAAAAATTGCTTTCTTATACTCCTTTTAAAATAAATAGAATCAACTGTAATACATTATAGTGATACCCAAAGGTTAATCGCAATGACTATGGCTAATGCCATGTTCTCTGGTAACAATGGCAATGTTGTGGCTGACAGGATGTTTGGGTGTTGAAGACGGGGACAAAGATTTATAGTTTTTATGCAGCGGCCTCGCTGTAGAGATGTGTAGCCTCTCAGCTCTTCAAGCGTTCTGCCAGTGCACATCCCCTTCATTCCAGTGGGGTCTTCATCAGCCTGTGTTTTAGATAGAAGCAGCCCAAATAGGAGCTTAATTTTGAGAGAAAAAAACATTTGTTGTGATACTGCATTCATCTGTTAACATGTAATCTCATATTTTTTTTTAGCCAACTCAGTATACAATATATTTTCATTTTTTAGACAGAAGTGGGAAAGAGAGCAGCTAATAAAAGTCTTGAGCCAGTCACTGGGAGCAGAGCTGAGAGAAGAAGTGCTAAAGGAAACTGTGAGAGAGATTTCAACTAGTGAACTAAAGTAAGTGCAACATTCGGTAGATGCAGAGGTGTGTGTGGGTGTCCATATTAGTGTAGAGAAAATAGGGCTTGCCATATTGGTCCCAAATATAGGCAATAGAGACAAAGTAGTAAAGTGATAGCTTTTACTGGACCAACTGCAATTGATGGAGGTATGCAAGCTTTTGGACCTCACAGGGTCTTTTGTCCACCAGCTGTAGTTGGTCCAATAAAATATACCATTCTGTGCCCTCTTGTCCAGTCATTCGGACGGAGGGAGCGTTCTTCCGTAGGCCACTAGGAGGCAGCAAAGTACTTTGAACTGGGCATGCGTAGGGAGAGTGCTCCCCCGCGTATCCAGTTGAAAGTCTGCCTCGGACTGACTAGACGCAGCAGCCGGGTGCTTCGCACCCATAGCAACTCTTCACCGGAATTTTGCCTCCCTGCATCGGGGAACCGGCCACACAATCCTCCCCTCCCGGAGGAGGAGGTATCTCTCTCGTATCGGCTCTCGAGCACGGACCAGCTGCGGGGCCGGTAGAGTGACTTTCCTAGAGGTACACCCCAGCAGCAGTTTCCCTCCGCCATCCCACTCTGAGGGTCCCTGCTACAACGGACCTGCCGATGGCCGAAACCGCCAAAGCCTGCCGGGCCGCCGCCGTGCGAGCCGCAGCTAGAACCGAAACTAATTCGGCACCGAGGGAAATCAAAACCCAACTGCCCGCCCCCCCACCGCTCAGGACGGCTGTTCAAAGCGCGGATCCCCGAGGCTTCAGGAGGGAAAGGGATGAGGTGGAGGCATCGGCCACCTCCTCCCAAGTAAGGGGGGATCTGAGTGACTTCCAGCAGGCCCAGCTGGAGGCCCTGAGGGCCATGATGGGGGCGCTTACCTGCATTGAGTCTAACCAGCAGGGACACAGGAGCCACCACAAACGCAGCCCTCCCCCTAGGGCCTTCAAGGGAGCCTCTAAAATGGCGGGAAAAGGGAAGCACTCTTGCCCAAAGTATAGCACCCCCATTGCTGACCTCTTGGGCTCTTCCTCGGAGGAGGAAGAAGAAGGGGGCTCCATTATTCCTGAGGAGGGGGAGCTTGTCAAAGACTCAGAATCAGACCCCCCTCCCACCCCCTAAGAGGGCCCGTGGCCCGCCAGCCCGCCCATCCTCGGAGGAGGAGTCGGAAGCTGCCTCATTGGCCTCTTCCCAACTCTCACAGGGGCAGGAGTCCCATAACTGGGAGGACATTCTGTCTAAGGGCCACAGGGATCTGGGCAGGGAGTTGCCACACGACCAGGGCCCCAAACTGATTAGAAGGGCAGAAAGGGTCCTAAAAGTTACCCCCAGGACCCCCAAAAAGAGGGAGTCAGACTCATCCTCGGACGACTCTGACAGGGATTATTTACCCAAGCTGAGTAACAACTCCTCTGGGGCCTCTCTAGACAAGGCCTTCGAGAAGATTATAAAGGCCCAGTGGAAGCATCCAACTAAGTATTTCAAGTTGTCTAAGCCCCAACAGACTCTCTATACATTCAACAAGAATAGCAAAACCGTCTTTGCGCTTCCCCAAGTGGACGCCGCCGCTGCGGCGCTCGAACGCCAGTCGGTTTTCCCCACTGAAGGGGACTTTTTGCCCAAAGACCATACAGACAAGGGCCTGGAGATAGGATTCAAGAAAAACTATGACGCCCTCTCAAACGTGCTACGCATGGCCACTACCACCTCTTACGTAGCACGAGCAGTCATGAAGTGGTTCAAAATGGGTAAGGACCCCGACTTGTCCACTGCACAGTCCAGAAAGCTAGCCACCAATGTTACCCTGGCACAGGCCTTTCTAAGGGACTCATCCATGGACATCCTTACATGGACAGCCAAAGGGATGGCAGCCAATGTAGCAGCCAGGCGCAGGCTATAGCTCAGCTCCTGGTGAGCAGACCCACACGCCAAGAATCTCTTGGTAAACAGCAACTTCAAAGGTGGCAAGCTGTTCTGATCGGCTCTCGACAAGGCCCTTACCGAGGCCTCAAACAAAGATAAGAAACACACCCTAAACCAGGTACAATCCTTTAAAAGCTTCTTTCGCCCCTTTAATAGGCCTCACCAGAATTACAGACGACTGCAGTACTCAGTGCAATCCTCCTGGAATTCCTCCTACCGCAGTAGGAATCAGAGAGGCAGAGGAGCCAAATCCAATAGGACTTCATCTCAACACCAGTATGCCCTCCGAACGGGTTTGCCCCAACATAAACAGGACTCCTGACTGCTCCGACTCTTCTTACCCCACCTCATACAGAATCGGCGCTTGACTCCTCCAATTCGCACCAAGTTGGGCGCAGGCAACCATGGACGCATGGGTCATTCAAAGCGTCACAAGAGGCTACTCTCTAGAACTAAAGTACACCCCTCGAGCCAAATTCCGAGTATCCCCCCGCTCCAGCAACCCCACCAAACACAAGGCCATGCTCGCCGAAATCTCCAGGCTCAACATCATGGGGGCCATAGAAAGAGTCCCATGGCACGAGCACAAGTTAGGCCTTTACTCCATCTTCTTCCTAGTACAGAAGAAGTCTGGGGATTGGAGAGGGGTTCTCGACCTGAAGCGCCTCAACAGGGCCATCCGCAAACAACACTTCAGGATGGAGACCCTGTCCTCCATATCCCTCGCCATTGCACGAGGCGACTGGATGGCTTCCATGGACCTCAGAGATGCCTACTTGGACGTGCCCATCCTCCTGGTGCACAGAAGATGGCTACACTTCTCTTACAATGGAATTCACTGGCAGTATCGAGCTCTCCCCTTCGGCCTCGGATCCGCTCCATGCATATTTACCAAAATACTTGTGCCCCTCATTGCAAGCCTCAGGCTGGAGAGGATAGCCGTCCATCCCTACCTGGACGACCTCCTCGTTAGGCTCCTTCCTTCCAGATCACTCAGACCCACCTTACGCGCACCAGGACATACCTAGAACAACATGGATTTGTGATAAACATGGTCAAGAGCCACCTTATACCGACGCAATGCCTGGAACATCTCGGAGTGATTATCAATACACTCCAAGACAAAACATTCATCCCCAACCAACGTCAGCACAAGCTGAGACAACTAATCAGGAGAGTACGAACGTCACCTCATGTTCCCCATCTCACCTTAGCATCCGTCCTAGGACTGATGGTGTCCTGCACTCAGCACCTCCACTGGGGCCGTTTCCATTCACGCCCCCTCCAGGCACTACTCAGAACCTGGCAGTCCACCATCTGCGGATTACCGATAACCATCCCACTCGACCGCACTACCCTCCGATCACTCCCTTGGTGGGAGCTTCCGGACCGCTTTGCTCAAGGAACGCCGCTGACAGAACCCGAACGACTGATCCTGACCACAGATGCCAGCCTGTCCGGATGGGGGGCACACCTGGCCAATCACACGGCACAGGGGACTTGGCCGATGACAGAGCAGCAGCACAGCATCAACTGGCTGGAGCTCAGGGCGATCCGCCTCGCCCTACTCAACTTCTCCCCGCTTCTGAGAGCACAGCATGTCCTAGTTTTTACGGACAACACCTCAGCCCAAGTGTACGTGAACAACCAAGGGAGATCGAGGTCCCCTTCCCTTTACAAGGAAGCCGTACGTCTGCTGTCATGGGCGGAATCCAATCTCCTATCCATCAAGGCTCGACACATCAGAGGGCGGGAGAACGTAGAGGCGGACTGGCTGAGCAGGCAGATAATCGAGTGGTCCCTCTGCAATCAGGCATTCAACTTAATAGTGAACAGGTTCGGACAACCAGTAAGCGACCTGTTCGCCTCTGCCGACAACACCAAAACCCAGAGGTTCTTCGCAAGGAGTCCCCACCCCAAGGCAGAGGCTCATGACGCCCTCAGTCACCCCTGGCCACAGGGCCTCCTCTACGCATTCTCACCATTTCCACTCCTGGGGCGCACTATCAAGAGGACCAAAAAACTTCGGGCTCGGATCATCATAGTAGCCCCCTTTTGGCCCCGCAGGCCATGGTTTCCCAACCTGGTCAACCTCTCTCTCGAGGGAACCATTTCACTCTCCCAGCCACTCCAGACCTTCTGTCCCAGGGCCCGCTGTGGTACGAGCAACCCAGCTTCCGGAAGCTGACAGCATGGCTGTGGAATCCGCCGCTCTCCTAAGCCTGGGATATTCCGCGCAGGTAGTCCAGACTCTACTAGCATCCAGACACGGAACCACCAGGCGAATTTACCAATCCACATGGTCACTGTTCATCAGATGGTGCCAGACGCATCACGTTTCCCCTCGGGATCCCTCAATCTCACAAATTCTACAGTTTCTACAGGAGGGACTTGACAAGGACCTTCGTCCCAACACCCTTGCCAGGCAATTGGCAGCCCTCGACAGCACTCTCTCCGCCTCCTCAGGCCAGCGTTTCTCTGCACACCCTCATGTCAAGCAGTTCCTCCAAGCGGCACGTCGTCTAGCGCCCCCAGTGGTGCATAGATTCCCCACCTGGAACCTTAACGTAGTCCTCAAGGCTCTCACGAGGGTCCCCTTCGAACCTTTACACCAAGTCTGCGTTTATTTTTTATCCATCAAGGTAGCCTTCCTCATCGCTATCACGTCAGCAAGAAGGGTCTCTGAAATTGGGGCCCTCTCTATAGACCCTGCACTCTGTACCTTCAGAAAAGACTCAGTGACCCTCTGCTTAGATCCTACCTTTATCCCGAAAGTTTCCACCCTTTTTCACCTTTCCCAAGAGGGGATACTCCCGTCCTTCTGCCCCAAACCCCGTCACAGACTGGAACGTTTGTGACACACGCTGGACGTTCGACACACCCTCAAAATATACATCAAGCGGATGCAGCCCTTCAGAAAAACTTCCGCCCTATTCGTCAGCTACCATCCACGCTCTAGGGTTAGCAAGGCCTCCAAGACGATAATTTCAAAATGGATCTTGACCTGTGTCTCAGACGCATACAGGGCCTCAGACTTATTCCCCCTAGCCAGGACTTTAGCACATTCTACCAGGGGGACAGCCACCAATTGGGCCTTTCGTTCCAGGGCCCCTATCCAAGAAATCTGCAGGGCAGTCACATGGAGGAGCCTCCACACATTCACTAGGCATTACAGAATTGACAGCCAGGAATCTGCAGAGGCCGCCTTCGGGAGACGGGTGCTTCAGGGAGTCTTAGATTCTCCCAGCTCCCTCCCATGGTATGTACCGCTCTGGTACCTCCCTCCGTCGGAATGACCGGACAAGAGGGCATAGAAAGGGAATTGGGTCACTTACCTGGGAATTCCTTTTCTATGTCCCTCGAGGGAGGTCATTCGGCCCACCCGGGTTTATGACCTGGGCGCTGTTTGTTGTTGTTCTTCGTTCTCCGTTTTAACCACCTCGGGGGAAGTTCTTTTCATAATATGTTTAGTTTTGCAGTTGAGAGACTCGGTCCTCGCCTGTGTTACATCTGGATATGCGGGGGAGTGCTCTCCCTACGCATGCCCAGTTCAAAGTGCTTTGCTGCCTCCTAGTGGCCTATGGAAGAACGCTCCCTCCGTCCGAATGACCTCCCTCGAGGGACATAGAAAGGGAATTCCCAGGTAAGTGACCCAATTCCCCTTTTTACTACTTTGTCCCTCTGGTGTCTCAGGTGCCAGTAGGGTTTGGTTACTTTCACAGACGGCTTTAATCTGTCTCTTGTTTGAGACAGATCTGCTCAATTTTCATCGATGGACAGAGTGATGTTAGAGGCCACCTTTAAGTGGAGTCTCTGTAATTTCCTATTTGTGATTATGCTAGGGACGCCCACTCCACAGACCCACCCTTCTAAGATCTCCTTCACTGGAGTCTGCGTACTGGCCTATCTGCTGTCACACTCTGCTCCTGAGGCCTCCTTGACTGGAGTCTCTGTAGTGAAAAAACTGATCCAGTAGCTCTGGATACAGAACTTATGACACCAGCATTAGATTTGATAACATCAGAAATGGAAAGCAGCAGCAGAGAGACAAGCAATGATGGCATGGCTTGAGATTGCTCTTAGAAATGTGCTCTCTGTTAGTGCAACATACCTATTTGTGTGTGATTGAGATGCTGGCTCCAGGCTGACAAAGGACTGGCAGCTCCAGAACAGAAACTGCTGGGACTATGTGGGCAAAGCTTCATCACAAAGGGAATCCAATAGCAAATGCACCTTTCCCCTACCTGTTTGTTACTCTTCCACCCTGAAACTGCTTCCCCCACCCCCACTGTCCAGGAACATGACAGAGATATGCATGAATTAGACTGGCTCATCAACGTGCTTCACAAAACTTCCTGTCTTCCTGGTCCTTGGACAACCGAAAACTGGTAGCAGGGTGGTGCACATCTCTAGAATAATGATAGCTATGTGCTAACGGCAGCTACTTGTTGTCCATACCCATGATTTTTTTTTATCCTTAAATGAGTGGTGGGATGCAGGTTTGCACAAACAGATGTAATGATCAATGCGTATTTAATGCCCAAAATGACCCAGGACAGCTTTCAAAATAAAAATCTTGTAAAATGTTTATTAAGATGTATAAAATCCCATAGAAACCCCCCACCCAACCCCTATTACTGCCTGCCAAATGGATGGCCAAAAGGAAAGGTCTTCTATTGCCTCTCGAAAATGTTTGTTCCGGCTCTGACCAAACCTCCAGGGGAAGGGAATTCCACAAACCTCCAGGGGAAGGGAATTCCACAATACTGGGGCAGGAACCAAGAATGTGCCTCTGCACACCCTAATGATGTGAACCTGGCTGGCAGTTGGTGTCTACAAGAGTTCTCTCAGCTAACTGCAAGAATCACAATCAGACATATTGGAAGAGGCAGTCTTTCAAAGTTGTTCATTATGTCTAGTAACACTAGGTTCACTGGCGTGGATCAGACCAGAAATGATCCTAGACATACATTAAATCAGTTGTGTGATTGTTCGAGAGAGTGTCCTTGTATTGGCTCAAGAGCTGAATATTTACTTTTTTGATGTATTTGAGAATCATACAGTTATAGAGTTGGAAAGAACCTCAAGGATCATCAATTCTGATCCCCTGCTTGGATGCAGGGTTACTAAAACTACAAAATACCCAAAAACCTTGCTGGCCAACCTCTTTTTTTTTTTTTTTTAAACCTCTAGTAATGGAGAACTTACAGCCCCCCATGGCAACTTGTTCCATTGCTGCACAGCTCTTACTGTTAGGAAGATTATTTTTTTCTGATATTTAGCAAAAATCTGCCTTCCTGTAACTTTTGAGCCCCTTATTTCTCATCCTGCTCCTCTGTAGCCATGAAGAAAAGTTTTATACTATCTGCTTGGTGGCAGCCCTTTACATATTTGAAGATTGCTGTCATCTCCCCTTAATCTCCTTTTTGTTAGGCTAACCATACCCAGTACCTTCAACCTTTCCTCATAAGATTTGCTTTCTAGACTATTATATTTTTTGCCCTCCCATGAATTTGCTCCAATTTGTCAATGTCCTTAAAATGAGGCACCAAAAACTGGATGCAGTACTCCAGTTAAGGTCTGACCAGTGCTGAATAGAGAAGAATTATTACTTCTGCTAACTTGGAAACAACAATGCTTCTGTTAATGCAGCCTAAAATTGCATTGTCTTTTTTTGCAGCTGCATCACATTGCTGACATGTTCAGTTTGTGATCAGCCACAATCCTTTTAACATGTTTTGCTAACAAGCCAGGCATCCACATTTTATACTTGTGCATTTAGAGATCTGTCTTCTCTAAATGAAGAACTTTACGTTTATCTTGATTGAACTTCACTGGAACCAGTCTACCATTCCATTTCGGGATGGACTAACCGTGGGAGGCTTTACACATTACTCTACCCCTGGAAGAAGTTTACCCCAAGCTATTTACTGCAATAGCATCCTGTAATTGAGCATCATTAACAAACGTTTCTGTTGCTCCCTATTTGCCACCCTAGCTATATACCAGGGGTGGGCAAACTGTGGCTTGGAAAACGCACACAGTTCTATGTGGCTCTCAGCCAGGGCTCGTCTTGCACCCCATGCTGCCTTAATGGTCCCATGTCTTCATTGCACCTGAGTATTGGCAACTGAATTGCAGCTGCTTCTCTGAATACCAGCAGCCAGAACCGCAGAGCACTAGCTGTAGTAGACAATCACGAAGCAGGGGAAGCCTGGATGTGTGTACACGTGTGTGTCTTGCGGCTTTTGGCTGTATAAAGATTTTGTTGTATGGCCCTTGGGTTTCGATACTTTGCCCACCATGCCAAATGCTGTCACCTGTGGACTCTGATCAACAGGCAGAGCCATGGAGTAGCAGCATAAATGGAAACAAATAGCTTGCAAGATGTGCTGGGTGGAAACCCACAAGTGGAAACCCCATGTTGTTGAAATTGTAACTAGTGACCTCAGGTGGCCTGGCTGACCAATGTTGGGTAGCAGAGGATGGTTGTGAACAGGCGTTGACCCAAGTGGTATTTTTAGCTGCTTTGTGAGTCTGCTGACGAGTTCCCTGGCTATGTTCCTAAGAGCAAATCACTGCAAATTCATATTCCCTCTGTGGATTACTCTCAGGTTTGTGGAACCAAACGTAATGCTTGCCCCTGTGTTAGGTGGCAAGCGTCAGGTATGCCAGGGGACGTGACCTCTGACTGTCGGGAGCTGGGAGAGAACAGCAGGGAATGGAACTCTCTGAAGTAACTGAGAGTGACTGCTGTCAGAGACAGGATGGTAGGCTTGATAGCCCATTGGTCAGACCCAATATGGCACTACTTACGTTCTAATGTGCAGACACGCCCTGTGCCTGACAAGGGCAATTGGATCTGCATAGCCCCTACAAACAAAGGCAGATAAGACATTCCAGATTCTTCTTGAAAGACATCCTTCATCGTTCATACCTTCTAATTCACTGGTGGGGAGTGTGGCTACGTACAGATAAAAGGAGTCAAGATCTTTCACTTTCTATGAGGGCAGGTAGTTAGTCTGGGCAAGAAGTGAGCTTGTATCCTCCAGAACTCTTAACTACACACGGCAAAATCACATTACTGCAGTGGCAAGATCTCAGTCCCTGCTGTGGGAAAGATTTGCTTTTTTGGTGCTTGCCCAAGCCCCCTTGCTCTTTAGACAAACACTTTGCATACTGGTTAATAAGGCATGAGCTGCAAACTGCTTCAGTGGCTGCCATACATACAGCTTCTTGGAATTATTTATACTACCATATCACTTACAACACATTTGTCTCTTTGACTTTGGAGACCAGAAGAAAGATGAGAGATAAGGATTTTCTGGCCTGGAAAAGGATAAACTGCTTTAAAAATTAATGAAAATGTTGACTCTGGGTATTGACAAACGAAACGACAGCTCGCTAGAGTCTGGGTTTAGTCCATGCAGCCCCCACTCGCATGTTCAGTGTGTAGAGCCTAATAAATAGACAGCCCCTTTTGTGTAGTTAACGTGCTTCCATGCAGCCCTCACTCGCAGGTTTAGTGTGTCCAGCCTAATAAACAGACAGGAGTTCTTTCCCGCCATTATCCCCTGCCCACCCACCCCATGTCAGTTTTCCGCCCCACGTCTTGCTCAGGTGATGACTTGCAGCCATGACGAACCATGAGAAGAAGAATCTGCCTTCAGCTGTTTCTTCTGGGCTATGACTCCAGGATGCAGTTTGCTGCCTGCTAGCCCTGCAGGTTCATAACAGCAATGCAAGCACCTGACAACGAACTAATGTTTTGTTATGTGCATAATGCAGAGGCAAGCTTTGTATGTTGCCTCCTGGTTTCTCACAACCATGGCTCTGACAGCGATGTACTGGCAGGAAACATCACAATTTCATTAGGGTCTCACCTTCTTTGGTGTTGGCAATTCCTCTTGTTTTGCATAAATCCCCAGTCCAACATGCACCTCTTTATACCCCCTCTGTATCATCATTTGCGTGATCATACCGTGTGAGCCAAAACCATCTCCAGTCCCAAGCACGTGCTGCACTTCTGTCCAAACCTCGTGTAGTGCAACTTGCTCTCCTTTAGTCATTTCACTTTCCCTGTGGTCCGAGTCATATTTTCCCCACACTCTGGGCCAAAAGAGATTCATCTCTGCCACTCACTTAATTCACTTCTGGTGACCCCTATTGTATCCTCTCATTGTCATCAGGGTGGAGATGAGATTAAAATGGCACAGATGGTCCAAACTCCATTAGTGACTACCTTACTTCTGGCAGTTCACAAATGTCAAGCACAGTGTCGGTCTCGTTTTGGGTCCCCATCACTCATCTCGCTGCACAACTTGGAACTGTAGCATGGTAGCGCAGTGTTGGCACTCCATCATGCGTACTTGGTACCCTGCTTGCTACATATGCCACCCTGTGTGTGCATAACCTGCCTTGGAGAATGGGTCTGCTAGATCATTCTCTTCATGCAAAAGTCAAAGGCTAGAGTATCTATGATACCCCGTTTCCTCTCTTCTGGGTACCCTGGTCACCTGCAGCACTCACAGGTAAAAGCCATTCATGTTAGTGGGGAAACAACCCACACCAATAACTTTCATTTGAGTTATGACCTCTCATACTCAGTGCAAGCAAAAACTCTCCTCCTTCACCTGCTCAAGCATGCAGGCTGACTGCACAAACATGCTACAGGCAGACCCAGTTTCAAACTTCCATCAGCAGCTACAGCCTTCCCCTCTGGCATGTTCTGCTGCAACAGCCATCTGCGTCCCATGAATAGGTCCTGTATGGCATCACAGATCTTATCTGCTTGCCGCTTGGTCTCCCAAGCAGCTCCCTGACTAAATCCTCCCCACGCTTCCGATTGCAGACCTGTACATCGTGCTGCCGCTGAGCGTTTGTGACAGGGGACTCGGCATGTGCCCATTGTAATAGACTTGGATATGAACCAGTTCCAGCAGCGGGCCAAGGACTTGAGGTGTGCACTGTTGTGGCCAGTATTTCCTGGAATACTGTCTTATTTCTGTAGCACTTAAGCAGGGCATATTGGGCCTTTTGCGAAGAAGGCCTTAGTCTTTTCCTCGATCCAGGGAATGCAGCATTGGCGGGTGTATTTGTATGCAGCAAATTCCTGAGATTGAGCTGTGGTGGTAGCCATGCTGGTTGTTTCCTGGCTGTCAACGTGAGGCATGGCCACAGCAATAGTAAGCCTTTGCAAGACATTCCAGAGAATGCAACAACTGGGAAAGAACAAGCGATAGGCATGTACTGCCAACAAGGGCAAGCATGGAGAATACGTGTTTGAAAATGGTGTGTGGGGCTTTTAAAGCGGACATTACGTACATGGCAGAGCGAGACAGGCTGGAAGTGGTCGCTCCTTGGAATGCCTTGTGCGTTTTGCCTGTGACTCTATGGTGCTGGAAGACTTGAATGTGAGGAGTATAATTGATGACGTGCCAACATGTGGGCATATATTAGCACACATTCGTGTGCATGGCGGGCATTCTCTGGGACTGCCTTGAGTGAGGGCTGTGTGTCCAGTGGGTGAGTGGGGGCAAATACATAATAAACAGATGAACACCCATTTGGTGTGGACTATCGTTTCTTTTAACACTATGCAACTCCTTTCTCTGAGAGAAGAAATGTTTCCTCAGTATACGAGGCTATAAGAGCAGTTGTTTTACTCTTTCATGTTGAATACTCCTCACATTCAAATCTTCAAAGGCTTATACTATTGTGCTTTCTTCTGCTGCTAGACTGCAAATTGGATGGGATAATTGAATGTGCCCTATTGTGTCTCCCTTCCCACCTTTTGGAGGCTGCTGTGCTGATTGCCTGTTCTACTGAGTCGTCATCGCTGTAGACAAGTACATCTTGGAAATAATGTGGAAAGAATATTCTATCAAGCTCTATGCTCCTTCTTATTCCTGACTACCCTTCTCCATCCCTCTTCAGGAATCTTTCTAATAAGAAAGTATTTCTAAAAGAGTTAAATAAGGGATAGACCCTTATAAATATTTATTTATTTATTTATTTATGTTATGTATTTATTAAAACCTATATCCTGCCCTTCCCCAAAGGCCCAGGGCGGTTTACTATTACAAAAAAATAGTAAAATTAAATACAAATAAAATCCTCTACAAATCACTGCCCTCATACCCAAAGTCCACCCATCCAACATTTATCCCTGCCTGTCAAAAGCTCTGCCAAAAAGAAATGTTTTTACACTGCCTCTGGAATATTGGGTTCTGACAGACCTTCAGGGAAAGGGAGTTCCATAGTACTGGGGCAGCAACTGAGAAGAGGTCTCTGTGTTGTACGGACAAAATTGGCTGGTGGTACCCGAAAGAGGGTGCTCCCGGTCGACTGCAGGGGTCACAGTGGAACATGCAAGGAGAGGCAGTCTTTCAGATATTTATTTATTTTACAAATTTGTATCCTGCCCCTCCTGCAGCCTGGGGTGGCTAACAACAGTAATAAATATAAAATACAATGACAGTTAAAATATATCCCCCAATAGAGTAACAATAATAAAAAACATAGGAAAAACAGAGAAACACACACACACACACACACCCAATCCAACCATCACCCTTCTCCCTCGCCAAACGTCTGACGGAACAGCCAGGTCTTACAATTCCTACGAAAGGTTGGGAGGTCCGGGGCCGGACGAGCCCCCACTGGGAGGGAATTCCAGAGGCACAGCGTGGCCACTGAGAACATCCTATTCTGCATGGCCCCATGGGAAACCCGAGGGACCTCTAATATGGCATCCCCGGACTGGTCTAGAACTCAGGGGCTGGTCTAGAACCCGGGGAGTGAGACGATCTTGCAAGTAGGCAGGACCCAGGCCGTGTGTAGGGCTTTATAGGTCAAAACCAACACTTTGAATCGGGCCCGGAAGACTATTGACCAGCCAGTGCAGAGACCAGAGCACTGGTGTAATGTGCTCTGGGTGACCCAGCCTTACCAAGAGCTGGGCCACTGCATTCTGCACCAGCTGCAGCTTCCGAGCCGTCACCATAGGTAGCCCCACATAGAGCGCGTTTCAGTAGTCTAACCGAGAGGTAATAAAAGAATGGATGATCGTGGCCAGGTCCGGAACTGAAATCAGCGGCCGAAGCAGCCACACCAGATGTAACTGGCGGAAGGCATTCCTCGGCACAGCCTCCACCTGGAAATCCAGGCGGAGCTGCGCATCAAGGAGCACAACCAGGTTCCGCACCTGGGAAGTCAGTGGAGGACAGATTCCATCAATTGAGGGAGCCGTCACATCCTCTGACTTGCTCACTAACATGACCTCCGTCTTGTCAGGATTCAGTCGCAGTCGATTAGCTCTCATCCAGTCCCCCACAGCTGCCAAACACTGGGTAAGCACCAAGACAGCTGGCCCTGGGTCAGTTGAAAATGAGAGGTACAGTTGGGTGTCATCTGCATACAGATGACGCCTCACCCTGTACCCCCTGATCACCTCACCGAGTGGCTGCATATACACGTTGAACAGGAGAGGGGACAAGATAGAACCCTGCAGGACCCCGCATGGGAGGTCTTGGTATGATGAAAAACAGTCGCCAAGTACCACCCGCTGAGTTCTCCCAGTCAGGAATGAGCGAAACCATTCAAGAACGATCCCGCCCACCCCCACACTGTCTCACAGGCACGTCACCAACATCTCCTGGTCAACGGTATCAAATGCAGTTGAGAGATCTAACAGGACCAATAAGGTCGAACGACCCGGTCTTTTTCACGGCGGAGATCATCTACCAAGACCACAAGTGCTGTCTCAGTGCCATAACCCAAACGAAAGCCAGACTGAGAAGGATCAAGATAACTGACGCGGTCAAGATGCGGTAGTGACCCATTGAATAACCTTCCCTAAAAAGGGAAGGTTAGAGACAGGCTGACAGCTGGCAGGGGAGTCAGCGTCAAGCGATGGTTTCTTGAGCAGAGGTCACACCGCCGCCTTCTTGAGGCAGCTCAGCACTCTGTCCTCCCACAGGGAGGCGTTGACCACCCCGGCCAGCAACAGCCCCATTGTCTCCCGGCAGCTCTTAACCAGCCAGGATGGGCATGGATCTAATTCACAAGAAGTGGCTCAAACCACCCCAAGCACATCCACCACGTCAGCGGGTGTCACCGACTGAAAGTGATCCCACAAAATTGGACAAGCCGGGGTTTCTACATACTCCACTGTATTAAATGCGGCATCGAGGTCATGGTGAATACGAGCGGTTTTCTCCGCAAAGTAATCCGCAAAATGGTCACAGTGGGCAGATGATGACTGAACCCCAGAGTTGAGGGAGGTCGGACTGACCAGCCTCCGCAAAGCCTGGAACAGCTCTGCCGGACGGGATTTTGCGGACGCTATGGGGGCAGCAAAGAACTCCCTCTTTGCTGCCCGCATAGCCATGGTATAGGCTCGTAAACTAGCTCTATGTTGCAATCTGTCGGGTTCAGCATGAGAACGACACCACCGTCGCTCCAACCGTTGCCCCTCTTGCTTCAGCATCTGCAGCTCCTCGGAGAATCAAGGAGACCTCCGGAGCCTCTGCCTAGGCAATGAACGCCTGGGAGCCGTTTCATCAGTGGCCTTCTTCAGCAAGGTGTTCCATAGCTTGACGAGGTCATCAATGAGACTGTCATCGAGGTCAGAGGGTAGTTCCCACAGAGCGCTTAGAAACCACACTGGGTCCAAAAGCCTCTGGGGGCAGACCATCCTAATAGGTTCCACACCCTTCCGGGGGCAGACATGTGCTAGAAGGGAGGTCTGCAGAAGGTAATGATCCATCCATGACAAGGGCGCTGTTGATATCTTCCCCCATTAACGGAGCACCCACCTCAAGGCCAGTGCAAAGCCTGAGGTCCAAGGTATGTCCTTCAAGATGTGTCGGGCCGATGACCCTCTGGGACAGGGCCATGGCAGCCATGAACTCATGCTCGGCTCCCCTGAGAACTGTGTCGGCGTGAATGTTGAGGTCCCCCAAGGCTATCATCTTTGGAGACCGCAACACCACCTCCGACACAGCCTCTGCCAGAGCGTGCAGGGATACCGCTGTACTGGTACGTGCCCAGTATACCAGCAACACTCCCAAACTGTCCCCTGCCAAATCAAACACAAGATGGAGACCTTCAATGCCTACCATGGATCACACTGGATACCTTCTCACAGACCACCCTTCTTTAAAAATCACAGCTACACCGTGTCCCCCCACCCCCTCCCCATCCCTCCGACCACGGCTGGTGTATGGAATACCTGGCCGGAACGAGATCAGCCAGGATAGGCCCCGATTAATTGTCCAGCCAGGTTTCCGTAATGCACGTGAGATCGGCGGCATAGTCCAGGATTATCTCCTGGACTGTTGTTGCCTTGGTTGCCACCGACCTTGTGTTTAACACCACCAGAACCGGCCAGGGGCCCCCTGACCAAGTTCCACCTGCTCACGTGCTGGTGGAGGGGTAAGCGGGACGTGCGCTAGGCACCTATCCCGCCTGACCACTCCTACAGTCCTCCACCTAAGACCATATATCCCCTGGCCTGTCACGACCCCAATAGCCACGCCGCTCCCCCCCCCCATGCCCCCCTATCCCTTTTCCCAGAGTATCCCTTCTCACTCCCACCCCATCCCTCTCCCTAGGGCTTCCTCTTTCACAGGGAGTTCCTCCTCCCTGTCATTTGGGCAATGCCCCCCCGTCTCACCGGGAGGCAAGGCCCACCTCCCTCCTGCCCCTCCATCCTCCTGAGTCTCCCTCTCTCACAGGGGAGTCCCACCTCCCTAACATTCAGGCAGCGCCCCCCCCCCACGCGGAAGCCTCACCCACCTTCCCCAAGGGCCATCCCTGTCCTCTCACCCAGGGCGTTAGCCCTTTCCTCCCTAACCCAATCCCCTTGTCCCCCGCCCTCATAAAACACACGCCTCATTCCCCACCCACCCCTTAAAACACACACAACTTAAACTAAAATGACAAAGCCTCCCGCCCCTGGTCCCCTCGGTCCTGCTAAGGGCCACGCCTAAGGGCCCTTGGGTGTGGCCCTTAGGGGCGCTGTCTGCGGCACCCACCGGGCGGCAGAATGTTTTTGGCCGTGCCGGCAACCCGGAAGTCCAGGCTGTGTGCCCAGGCCCCGCCCCCCCCCCCCCGGTAAGCCCCTCTTCCTGTCCACATAGAGGAACTGGCTCAGCTCCTCATAGTAGGGTGAAATTTGTCTCTCACGGTTGGACTTCAAGTTGTTGCCATGGATTGCCTTATATCTATGCCT
Organism: Sphenodon punctatus; assembly: GCA_003113815.1. NCBI lineage: Eukaryota > Metazoa > Chordata > Lepidosauria > Sphenodontia > Sphenodontidae > Sphenodon > Sphenodon punctatus. The sequence goes on along the minus strand of QEPC01010841.1, from coordinate 1,074,104 downwards.
CAGGCCCTTTGTCCACTGCTGGCCCTGGGACATATCCCTGATGTACCCCTGCTGTGGCATCTGCTTGGAGATGTGTTAGTGCACCACCTTGTTGTGGTAGCATCTCACGAGGTCCAGCTGCACCTTGTGGTCCTCTCACAGCCTGATGAGGGCCCTGGTCTCTTCCTTGGACCAGGGCATGCCCCTGATGGCTGGGGTGGGGGGGCACCTTGCCCAGCTGTGGCCCACAATGATGTTGATGCAGTGGTGACTATGCTGATACATACCAGTGAACACACGTTATAACGGTCATCTGTTTACTTGCTGTCCTTGACTGGCTGTTTTGTTAACACCCCCCCCCCCCCAGGAGTGTTTACTTACCTGGATGGCCCAGCTACAGTTCTCCATGGCCTTTCGGGGTTGCTCCTCCGCCTGCTTGGGAGTGATATAGGCGCTGGGCCTGTGCAAGGGTTTGCTATGGTTTAGCACAGTGCTGTTTTGTATTACGCATGCGTGTCCTTTAAGGGCTCTGGTGGGAGCGGGGAACTGACCAGGATGCCAACCCTTGTGAGGATACTTGGGACTTCGAGTCTGCAAACCTGTATGGTACTGGAAGACCTGCCAGCTGGCACGCTGCAAAGGGCATCCATGAATCTATTTGGCTTCCCCCACATAGCATGCTTCACTCTTCCTGGCATGATGATGTGAGTGGTGGCTTGCAGATGCTCAGTGGCTTGCAGGAGTACACATCCAGCTGCGCCACCTTCGGATGGGTGGTCAGATGCTGATCTAATGGGTGGACATGTGGGGTAGCGTCTTGTGTGGAAAACCCTTCATTGAACTTATTGCTATAGTGAGACTGTTGCTTGGTCACCCTTTTGACACGGGAAAGAGGCTGTCTGTTTAGTTGTGCCTCTTATCACAGGAGGAGAGACTAATAGCAAGTACTAAGAAAAGTTGAACTTGGAAAATCTCTTGACTGGGACCAATTCAGTCCCATGGCTGGCAGCCTGTGCAGTGGGCAAGTGCAGGCCTCCCACCTCTCCTTCTCTTTGTGCTCTTTTTGTGTGACCACATCAGCTCCACAGTGCCCATGCAGTTCCTTGACTCCTGGTCTGAATATTGGTTAGAGGATGTCCCTCATCAGCTAATGCCTATGCCACACCCCCAGCTTCCTGCCAGTATGGAAGACTAGGAAAAGGAAGCTGAGCAGAACAACTTGCTAGTCCTCTGTGTCTGTCCTGCCTGCCTCCAGTTGCCTGCCTGCCTACCCAGCTGTTGTCCCAGCCTCCCAAGACTGACTCCTTGCATTGGACCACTTGGCTTGTCCTTGGCCTCTGTATTGCCACTTATTAGTTTGGTTTTTGTATTTTCGCTTATTGGATTGGTTGCTCAGATGAATTCCTCATTTTGGACTCCTCAGTCTGACCCTGACTCAGCTGGTCACTCGAAAAGGTGGCTGTGGAGGAACATTTTGAACATAGACACTTAAATTTGTACATAAAGCTATCTTACATATTTGCAGACTTAAATAGCTGATGAATTCAACTGTTTGCAGTGGTTTGTTCTCAGCTTACTACTAATGACAGTTGCAAAAATAGATATTCAAATTCTATTTTGTAGTCCAGTCAAATATGACAAAACTGTCAATTTGGCTTAGAGGTTGATCTCACAGCTTATGTTTTTAAAAAAGTGATCAGGTGTGTTTGTCCTACTGTGTGGGTATACAAGCTAGAACACAGCTTGGAATATGCTGGAAGTAGGGGAAATGTAAGGGGATGTTAGGAATTTAGTTGGATGTATTGGATAGTTGGTGAAGGGTGGGGAATACGTGCATCCCTAAACATGACATTACGAGCCCTTCTTTAGGCAAAGCTTTGGTTCTTATTAGTATAAATGTCTGGTGGGTCTCTGCCTCTCTGTCCCTAGGGCCACTAAGATCTCAATGAAGAAGAAATCCCTATGATTTTTCTTTTCTTCTATTACCATTCTTCTTCTGTTACTATTGTCCGTTACATCCCCCACTGTGCTTTGCTGATTTTCAGCTCTACACATACTTTATTTCTAGTGCCTAACCCCCACTCCAGCTTCTTGCCTTCCTCTTTTTCCTCCTCCTGCTGCTGTTCATTTTTTCACCTACTTTACCTTCAGTTCTGACTCGCAACCTTCCTACATCTGGTACTGTTGCTGACTGGGGTTGTCAATGCCTCCCTTCAGGAGGGTACAGTGTTGAACGTTCTTAAAACTGCAGTTGTCTGGCCCCTGCTTTGGATGCTGACTCCACTACCAGCTATCGATCTCTGTCTAAACATTATTATTATTATTATTTTGTATTTTATATATCACCAGCAATGTACCGTACACTGTACAGTCAGTAGTTACAGATTACTACTTCGATTGTAAGCCCTACCCCAAAGATAGAGACAAGGAAGGGGGAAATGAGGGAGAGGTGAACTTCAGGAGAGACAATGATATATTATGAGTGTGAGAAGATGTAGGTGCACGTACTTAACTTACCGGGAAAAGATTTGTAGGGAGTGAGGGACTAGGATGCAATTTCACTCATGACGAGCCAGGGAAAGCCTGACGGAAGAGGTAGGTTTTCAGGAGGGATTTAAAAGTTGGGAGGTAGGGAGCAGAACAAATGTATCCAGGGAGGGAGTTCCAGGCCTGGAGGGGCAGCAAGAGAGAAGGGCGAAGACGTTGAGAGGAGCAGGGGAGTCACAAGCAGGTAAGGGTGGGGGCAGAGGAGTGAAGCTTCTGAGCAGGAATCTGGCGGGATACAAGAGCAGAGAGAGATGGTGGAGCAAGGCCATGAAGAGCCTTGAAGCCTTTCCTTTTGTAGGGAAGGTTATTGAATTAGGTGGTTGTGTGACAGCTTCAGGCTTACCTCGATATCATCGGATTCCTGGAACCATTGTAGTCGGGCTTTCGTTCAGGTTATGGTATGTAGGCTGCACTTGTGGCCTTGGTTGATGACCTATGCCTGGAGATTGACAAGGGCCCGGGAATTCTTCCCTGTTGATCTTGTTAGATCTTTCAGCAACCTTTGATACAGTTGATCACAAGGTGGTGTTAACACAACTGCGGGATCTGGCAGCGGTGCATGGGACTGTTCTTGAGTGGTTCTGCTCCTTTCTGTTGGGGAGGTCCCAGAGAGTGGCAATTACTCACTGTCTTTTGGGGACTTCCCCTGTGGAAATCCAGCAGGGTTTCCAGTCTGTCTCCTCTCTTGTTCAACTTGTATCTGAGGTCGCTGGGTGAGGTGATTTGAAGGTTTGGGGAGAAGTGTCATCAGTATACTGAGGACACCCAAACAAAAAACACCAGCTACTGCAAAAAGCAAATGATAATGTAATGACTGTAATTTAATACAAAAATAAATATAATAATCATGAAAAATCCATATCATATTTACTTATTTATTATTTATTTTATCACATTTCTATGCCGCCCCCTCCTGCTCATGCATCTCGAGGCAGCTCAAAACATAAAAACATTAATAAAACAGTTAAAATTATAAAACATTAAAAATCCTAACAGAACAAAAACACAAACCCCCGAAAGCCACCCTACCCCTCTCCCTCGCCAAAAGGCTAACATAGCAGGCTTACAAACCCAGCGGAAGGAGGCTAAGGCAGCTCACACTTGGATCCCCATCGGGAGGGCATTCCACGGCCTAGGGGCAACCACCAAAAAAGCTCGATCATTGGTGGCCACCCACTGCGTCCGGGGTACCTCCAAGACCACCACCCTGGACAACCGTAGGGATCGATCCAAGACCTGGGGGGTGAGGCGGTCTTGTAGATAAGTGGGGCCCAGACTGTAGAAGGCTTATACCAGCACCTTGAATCTGGCCCGGTAGACTAAAGGCAGCCAGAGCAGCGCCTGGAGCACGTATAATGTGCTCATGTCGGCCCACTGCCCTAAGCAAGCGGGCTGCCACATTCTTCACCAACTGCAATCTCCAGACCGTCATCCTGGGCAGCCCTACATAGAGCGCGTTTCAGTAGTCTAGCCTAGAGATAACGAAGGCATGGATGAGGGTGGCAAGGTCAGAACTTGACGCATAAGTCTGCAACTGCCGGACAAGATGTAATTGTCGGTAAGCACTTGCCACAGCTGCCACCTGGCAATCCAGACAGATGAAACTGTGGATCGAGGAGCACACCCCGGCTACGGATCTGGGAAAGTAATGGTGGACAGACCCCGTCAATGACGGGGGACCTCAACACCCAGGTCTCACAGACCCCTATCCACCAACATTACCTCTGTCTTGTTGGGATTCAGCTTCAGATGGCTTACCCTCATCCAGTCTCCCACAGCTGCCAGACACCGGGTAAGCACCGAGACCACCAGGTATGGGTCTGATGAAAATCTGAGGTAGAATTTGGTGTCATCAGCATGTTGATGGCACTGAACTCCCTCAACCCCTCTCACAATCTCCCCCAGGGGCTGCATATATACGTTGAACAGGAGGGGGACAAGATGGAACCCTGCGGGACTCCACACATGAGGTCTCTGGGTGAAGATATACAATCCCCCAGGACCACCCAGTGGGTTCTCCCGGCCAGTTAGGAATGGAACCAATCTAAAATGGTTCCTCCAACCCTGGCACGGTCCCTTAGTCGACTCACCAACATCTCATGCTCAACCGTATCAAAGGCAGCAGAACAACAAGGTCTGCTGACCCTGGTCCATAGCCCAGTGAAGGTCGTTGACCAAGGCCACAGCACAGCCTCAGTGCCATATCCTGGATGAAAGCCAGACTGCGAGGGATCCAGAAACCTGATACTGTCCCGATGTGCCTGCAGCTGCCGAGCCACCACCCGCTCAATAACCTTCCCTAAAAAGGGAACGTTAGAGACTGGGCGATAACTGGCTAGGGAGTCAGTGTCCAGCGATGGCTTCTTCAGCATGGGACTGGATCACCGCCTCCTTTAAACATTCTGGCAGCCTGCCCTCCCTAAGGGAAGCATTGACTTCTCCAGCCAGAAATGGCCACAGTCTCCTGGCTGGCTTTTACCAGCCAGGACAGGCATGGATCTAATTCACACGTGGTGACCCTAACAACCCCCAGCACACCCCCAGCATCGGTGGGTTCCACCATCCGAAACTGATCCCACACACTGGACCAGACGGGGCATCCACTGCCTCTGGCTATTCCCCAGCATCAACTGTCATGCCAAAATCGTGGTGAATGTGAACGATCTTGTCCACAGAGTACTGTATAAACTTGTCACAGCAGACACTGGAATATTCCAGGTCTAGGTGGAGACAAGTTGGACTGACCAGACCTCTCACCACCTGGAAAAATTTCACTGGACAACACTTCGGCCTCCGCAGGTCCTCTGTAAACCATGGGGACCTGCGGTGGCGAAAGGATGGAAGTGGATGCCTCGGAGCCTCAGTCAATGGTAATTCCATATCTAAAATCATTCACTGTAAAATATACAAATTCCAAAAAGATAACTAAAAATTCCAACGTGTTTTGAGCAGTTGTTCTTCATCAGGGATACACTACAAGAAAGATGATATAAAACATGACTGTCATATACTTTTTAATATGAAGAATCAAAAATGGATATTTATCATAAACAATGTATATTGATATACCTGTATGCATATAGTCACTTTATATAATGATAAATGATGTATATATTACATATCATTATATATATGCTCAATGTATGTTATTGAACATACAGATACATGTTTCAAACATGTATGTTTCAAAAAGTGGGTCATGTGTATACTATTCCATAATAAATTCCTCAAAGGAATAGGAGCCACTGTGGGTCATATTTTTCTTTTTTAATTTTAATATTATTGAGCATTAATATGTAGGTATTCCTTTTGGGCATTTATTATGCAATAGTATACACATGACTCACTCTTTTTTCTCTGTTTATAGGCTTTTGAATGGTGGCATTTGACTTTTAATCTTACTCAACTTATCATTGAATAAGAATAAGACCGGCTCACCGATGGCTATTTTCAGCTGTTAGAGGGGGTCCTTGTTGCCCTGGCTCCTCACCGGACCCTGGTTGTCTTGACGGTCCCTAGACCACTATGGTATAACAGCGATCTGGTGGACTTAAAAAGGCTGGGGTGTGGACTGGAGAGGATTATTATTATTATTATTATTATTAAACATTTATAAAGCGCCAGTTGCAACCTGGCGCTGTACAGAACATACAATCAGATGCGGTCCCTACCTGTGGCTTACAATCTAAAAGACAAGGAGGGGGAGACGGAGAGGGGACAGCAGGAAAGACATGGGAGAAGACAAACAAACATTCAGGCGGATGCGAAGTCTCAGGTGCGTGTACTTGGCTTGGTTACAAGGTGGTCGGTAGCAGCAGTCAGCAGAGGAGGGCTGACAGTAAGAGCAAGGGGAAAGACTAGAGGGCATTGGGAAAGGCAGCATGGAAAAGGTGGGTCTTGAGGAGGGATTTGAAGGAGCGGAGGGAGGAGGCAAGGCGGATGTCGGCAGGGAGGGAGTTCCAGGCATGCGGGGCAGCGAGGGAGAAGGGACGAAGGCGGTTGGGCGAGCAGGAGAAACGAGGGAGAGCGAGGGAGGGGACAGAGGAAGAGCGGAGAGCGCGCGCAGGAGTGCGTAGGGCGATTAGGTCCGAGAGGTAAGGGGGAGCTTGGTCATGGAGCGATTTGAACGTGAAAACCAGGAGTTTGAACAGGATACGTTCAGGAAGGGGGAGCCAGTGAAGGGAGAGGAGGAGAGGTGTTACATGGTCGAAGCGACGGGCAGAGTGAATGATCTTGGCGGCAGAGTTTTGGATTGCAACAAGGGGGGACAGGTGGGAGCGAGGGAGGCCAGCAAGGAGGAGGTTGCAGTAGTCAAGGCGAGAGATAACCATGGCATGAACAAGGATTTTGGCCGAGGAGATAGATAGAAAGCGGCGTATGCGGGCAATGTTGAGGAGAGCGAATCGGCAGGATTTGGCCACAGAGTCAATGTAAGGTTTAAAGGAGAGGTGCGTGTCAAAAATGAAGCCCAAGATGAGGGCACGGAGAACAGGAAGGATGGTGACCCCATCAATGCAGATGGTCAGGTCAGAGGGAGAGGAGGGGGATGGAGGAAAAATGAGAAGTTCAGTCTTGGCCATGTTCAGTTTGAGTTGGCATCAGGACATCCAGGTGGAGATATGCCTTATGAGTCACCTGGAGGCTGATCTTCAACTGTACAAAAAGTTTATGCAGGCATACAGAAGGTCTATTTGAGCCCGAGCGCTTGTACTTGTCTTCGGGCAAAGATGCTGCAGGGAACATCTGCAGGGCACAACTCTTTTGGGTTGTGCGTAGCCTGGTGAATCCAGACTCTCTCAATCTGTCTACAGTTTCTTCAATAGAGTACTGTGAAGAATTTTCTATATTCCTTGTGGAGAAGATAGAGAGGCTCCGGGGGGAGACACAGTTGTTGGGCCTTTTGATGTGGAGAGCCATGGACTGTACTCTCCTGTAGGCCTGAAGCGGCAGCATTGTTTGCCGTTCTGCTTTGGGCTGCTGCTTTTTTTCAGCTTGTCTGCTACCGGGCCGACAGCAACGAAGAGCAATTTACAATACTTCATGGCACTTTACAGCAGTCTTCAAAAATTTACGGTAGCTTATCACAGTTTACAGCAGTTGCAGAATTTATGGGTGCTTACGTAACTTTTATGGCATTTACGATAGTTCACGGCAATTTATGGCAGTTATGGCAGTTTTAGCAACATTTATGACACTTTTCGGCACTTTGTCTCATGGTTTTCAGCACCTTTTCAGTATATCAATCAACTGTTTAGACTCCCTCTTTGCAACTCAGCCCTCAAATTGTTTGATCACACAGCAAGCCCTGTTTTAACAAGCCCTGTTTACCTGAATGGGGCTTGCCCTGGTAGAGCACTTTGAGGATTAAGTTGTTAATGGGCAGCCTTCTTTAGCAGAAGAGAGCTGCATTTATTCCTTCCTCTCAAATTTAAACCCAAATTGCCCGATGCTAGCAGAATTTCCTGGGTCAAAAATATTCTCAAAAGGAAAAAACAATAAGCTAAGCACTGCTAAACACTGGCTGGCTGCTGTGTCTGCAGTCAATGACATGTAGAATATGAGCGAGTTACTTTTCTGCTATCTCACACAATTGAATAACAAAGCATCTTACCAGGTATGATCCAAATGTCCTGTTTGTGTGTCTGTTGTAATGTGCATTTCTTACGTTAGACAGGGTAGCTCTGGCATGCAAGGGACTGAATGAGCAAGCCGTCAGCAGAAGTCAAATAGAAAGAGAAGGAATAAAGGGACAGCTACCTTTAATACCCATGTGCTAGTTCAAGCAGAAAGGACAGCCACTAAAACCAACACAGTAATTTATGACCGTTCACGAAAATTTACTAAATTTTATGAAATTATACGGAAGTTCCTGAAGGTTTACGACAGTTCACGGAGGTCCACAGGAGGCTCTGAAACTTTCAAAAAGGGGGAGAACGGTGATACGCTTGAATGAAAAGCAGCAGAAAATATTGGTAAGTGCCCTGCTCCAGTGGAGTTTGCCGTGTACATGAAGGTGGTGTCGGATTGGACATGTCCGACAAAAAGAACTGCCGCTGCTGCTTGCCATTTCACCCCTACTCTCCTGGTTGACCTCGATGTGGTTCATGACAAGAAAGTCATCAACTGTTGGGATCGTTGAGACCCACCATGTGTGCCTCTGACCCATGCCCATCTTGGCTGCTAAGGGCAAGTGCCGACACTGTGGTACCTTTATTGATAGGCATTGTTAACATCTCCTTTGGGGAATGTTGGGGAGGGTGCTAGCCGCCCTCAAATGTGTGGTGGTCTACCCACTCCTCAAGAAACGATCTCTTGATGTTGGAGTACTGCCAATTATTGGTCCGGTCTCCAATCTACCTTTCTTAGGGAAGGTAATTGAGAAGGCTGTGGCTGTGTGGCTACAGAAACATCTGAACTCTAATAATATTTTGGGGAAATTCCAATCGGGGTTCAGACCTTCTCACGGGGTAGAGATCGCATTTGTCAGGGTCATGAATGATCTGCTGATGATTTTAGATTGAGGACAGCTGGCCATTATGGTTATGCTGTATCTTACACCAGCATTTTACACTATTGACTATTGGTTGCTGCTTTGGTGGCTGAGGGACATTGCTGGTGTGACAGGATCTGGTGGTCAGTGGTTTTAGTCGTACCTGGAAGGGTAGGAGTCAGTTGGTGGTGATGGATGGATACGTATCATCCCTGAAGGAACTGAACTGTGGCGTTCTTCAAGGTTCTGTTCTTTCACCCACGTTCTTCAATTTGTACATGCAGTCCTTTAGGGATGTCATGATCAAGCACGGGGTCGAGTATCATCAGTATGCTGATGATACGCATCTATATATCTCTTGTCCCATGAGCCCTACCAACTTAGCCTCTGCCTTGGAGGAATGCCTTATGACACAGCCGCCTGGATGCATCGGAGCTACCTCATGCTCAATCCAGGGAAGACTGAGGTGGTGATGGTGGGAAGGGGAAGCCGATATATGGATGCCCCTGCCTCGTTCGGACCCCTGAATGTGGCTGGAGTCTGGGTGGAGGTAGTGGGCCAGGTAAAGAACTTGGGCTTCATCTTCACCACACTCTGTCCATGACAGCCCAGGTGCTGGACGTAGTTCGGAAATGCTTTTTTGAACTACGCAATTTGTGTAAGTTACATCCTTATTTATCCCGGGCTGACCTTGCCATCAGTGACCCATGTCCTGGTGACTACAAGGCTTAATTTTTGTAACTCCCTCTTCTACGGGCTGCTGGCAGTGCTTATCAGTCGCTTGCAGCTTATTCAGAACATGGCAGCTTGGCTGCTTGCTGGTTTAGGCAGCTGTGATCATATTATGCTTGCCCTGTGTTCTCTGCATTGGCTGCCTGTGGAGCAACGGATTGAGTTTAAGATTGTGCTGCTGGTTTTTAGGTCCCTGAACAGTTTAGGCCAGGGGTGGGGAACCTCAGGCCCGGGGGCCAAATGCGGTCATTGACAAGATTTTATGTGGCCTCTTTTCAGTGCCTGGATCTGGCCCCTGAATTCTTTCTCTACCCCCCCAAGCACTGAAAGACTGAGCTCAGGATAATGGGGCAGGGAGGAGGGCATGCACACAAGGGTTAGGGGATAGATTCATGTCACAGATCCATGATCTGGACCCTCCTTTTCTTGAATAAACCCATTAAGCACCCCTGCCCCCAGCCTCTATGTGGCCCTCGGAGCTCATACTAATATTCAGTGTGACCCCCAAGACAGAAAAGGTTCCCCAACCCTGGTTTAGGCCTTGGTTATATTCAAGACCTACTCCTGGAACTTCGTACTGATGGGTATCTGCGTTCAGGAACCACCCGCTATTTGGGGATTCCGCCATTGCATCTAAAGTCGGCAGGCAATTGGGTCTTTGCTGTCTTGGGCCCCTCGGTGTGGAACTCACTCTCTCTGGATGTCCTCAGTTCCTTCCTTTATACCTTTAAAAAGCACCTGAAAAGGTATTTTTCTAGGTGCTTTTAGGATCCACTGGTGGTGCCCTCGTACATTGTCCTCCCTTTTTGGCTACCCCATTTTAAAATTTTGATAATTGTTTTCAATTGTTATAATTGTTTTATATTGTTTTATAATATTTATATGGTTTTACCTTTTTTGTGCAGTGCACCAAGTGTCATGTAAGGCCAGGGGGCGCTATAAAAATAAAATTATTTATTATTATTATTATTATTATTATTATTATTATTATATAAAATGACTGTATGCATACAGGTATATCAATAACCATCTTGATGTTGGACTACTTGCCAATTATTGCCTGGTCTATTATGATAAATATAATTTTTGATTCTTCATATTAAGTTAGGTATATAACTGTCAGGTTTTTATCATCTTGTAGTGTATTCTGATGAGCAGTCAACTGCTTGAAAAGCGTTGAATTTTTTTACTTCTCTTTTTTAAAAGTTGTATATTGTACAGATTGATTTTGGATATAGAACATTCATTTTTTTAATTAAATTACAATAATTTAGATTCGATTACATTATTTTATACAATAATTTAGATTAGATTACATTCTCCCTCTGTTCCCCTTCCTCCGTCTCCCCCCAATCTCTCAGACTGTAAGTCCTAAGGCAGGGACCGTGACTATTAAATTAATTTGTAAAGCGCCAGGTACATAACTGGCGCTGTATAACTGCTTGCTAATAATAATAATAATCTTTTGCATTTTGCAGTAGTTAGTGTTTTTTGTTTCTGTTTTGCTACTGTCTTTACCCCCCTTTTTCTTGCTGATGACACCGAGCTCTACCCCTCTTTTTCATCTGAGACCCTGCAGTTTCAGTTCTTAACCGTTGTCTGGCTGCTGTTGGGGACTGAATGATGTTAAGCCAATTGAAGCTGAATCCAGACAAGACTGATGGTTGGCCAACCTTGTGGATTGGGACTCCTCTTATTGATGGAGTCTAGTTCCCTCTGGTCAATCAGGTTTGCAGTCTTGGAGTGTTTATAGACCCCTTGCTGTGCCTGGATTGTCAGGTTGTGGCAGTGGCTAGGAGCACTTTTCACCAACTCCCATCTGGTAAGGTGGCTGTGGACTTTTTTCTGATTATTATCCATGCTTTCATCATCTCAAGACTAGAACTGCATCGCACTCTACGTGGGGCTGCTCCTGGTGACTGTTGGGAAGCTATAGCTGGTGCAGAATGCGGCAGCTCACCTCATGGGGGTGAGGCACCGGGAGCACATTACACCAGTGTTCTGTAGTCTGCACTGGCTCCCTATAGCTTTCTTGGCGCAATTCAAGGTGCTCGTTTTGACCTTTAAATCCCTAAACCATCTAGACCTGTCCTTCCATGCCCCATTGTGGCTTCTGCAATTGGCCAGGAGCACCTCCCTGTCGGTTCCATCTATTAGTCTTGTTCAAATGATGAGGGCTCGCAGGGGTGTGTGTATGTGTGTGTGTTCTTGGTAGCTACCCTGATGCTGTGGAACTCCCTTCCCCTGTAGGTTTGTTTGAGCCTGAGCATCTTCCAGAGGCGGTGTAAGACCTTTCTATTTGTAAGGGCATTTGGCGGGCAGGGATCGGGGATGCAAGGTTTGGGGGTGGGTTTGGGATAGGGTTGTAAGGGGGGCTGGATGTGGGACATGGGGAGGTAGTATTGGGTGAGTTTTGTGGTGGATTGTAGGAAGGTTGGGGGTTTGGGGGGGTTTTGTATTTATTTTTTATGAACTTTTAAAAAAATGTTTTTTCTGTTGTGAGCCGCCCTGAGCCCTTTTTATGGAAAGTCATGATAGAAATTTAAATAAATCTTCTAGTGTACTCCCTTTGTACTCTTCTCCTTTCTATTGCATGCATGTGTGAAAATATGACGCTAACCACCCTTTAACCACCCTTGGTGGTTATTTATGCATGTTACAGGGCTGTATTGGTGCCCTATGCAGCCCTGCAACATGCATAAATGACCACCAAGAGTGGTTAAAGGGTGGTTAGCGTCATGTCTGTTTTCACCCCATAGCTCCCTTTGTTCTCACCTTTCTGTTGCTTTCTATTGTTTCTACTTCTTTTCAAGGGAAAGACTTACTGAAATAGTGGCTTCTCAGAAATCTAGAAACTTTCAGAAAGTGAAGCCATTGCCTATAACCTCTTTTCATTATGTGCATTGGAAATGTCTGATTTTTGCTTCACTAGTTTTGTTTGTTTTTAAAATCTGCTATGTGTTTTTTCCCTTTGGGAATTTCTGGTTTGGAATCTCATGTTTCATTTTGCACTAGGTGGGCTATTGAAAAAGACGAAAGAGCCCGCATTGCTCGTTGCTCAGAGGAAGTCTGTACTGATACAATGGGCCTGTTTCTGGAAGATGAAATTTTCCAGAATGCTAAGGACACCCTCCAGGAACTTCAGTGTTTTTGTAAATACCTGCAGCGGTGAGTTGAATGAAGTTATATTTCGCAGTTGTTGTTATTATTATTATTTTATTTATATAGTGCCAGTAGTGTGACCTGGTGCTGTACAGAACATAGAAATAGACGCGGTCCCTGCCAGTTGTTATCCTTGAGAACGCCATAGGTAGGTTTTAATCACAATGTGTATAAGGGCTTTCCTCAGCTATTCTAAAACCAACCTAATATGTGTTATATGCTTTCACGATGCATAAGGAAAAACTGTCCCTGAACTAAAGAGCCTCTCAAACTGGCAGGCAAAATGAAGGAATCAAAAACACATCTGAGTTCTACAGGGTAGTCTACATTGGGTTATGTTTTAACTGGCCCAAAAATGACAGGTACTAAGCTGGCAACAGGTACTAAACTGGTCTTGTTTTTTAAAACAAAAAAAAGGACAAGTTGCCTTGAACAGAGGTTGTGGCAGCTTTAGGGTTTCTTTGACTGTTAAGTACTCCACAGTGTTTAAGATAAGCCTTACAATGCTCAGGCATGTCAGTATCAGACCACGTAGAAAGATGCCTCTTTCTGTTCTCTGTGATGCGTTTTCAAGGTGTGAGGTAAGCAGGGATGGCAAATTTGGTGATCCCCAATCTCTGTCAAGTTCCCATAGTTTTGAATCAATTTCACTAGTACAAAATACTTTGTCGTCATTCCAGACACACTGCAAGGCCCATTTCTTTTCATTGTCTCTGGAGATAGGAAGTCTCTGCAATCTAAAAATAAGATTCTAGATTCTCTTTACACCATTATATTGAATGTTTTGAAACTGATTAATTGTAAATGTGTTAGCAATTTTAAATAGAATATTCTATAATTATTTTTTTTAATCCTTTTAAAAAAGAATCTTTTTTAAAAAAGAATGTGCAAAATTGCACATTGAATGTAAAGCGAAAAACTATACAAGTTCTTGCTCTTGGGTTTCAGCTGCTTTGCATAAGACTCCCAGCATCCCACAGCTCTTGAGGACAGCTGTAACAGTAGAGCAGAAGCCTGGCCAATTACATCCTGATACTTTTTGTTTGCACTAGGGATGGCTTGATGCTATCATGTTGGTATAGTATCTCCAGAACTATGAGAGAAATATTAGCTCTCCAGTTTGCAGTGACAAAAAATTCCAAGGTGTCATGGTAACTACAGCAAGTTACTGAAGAATGATTTCAAAATGAAGATCTGTGAAAATGAGAGGTTTAGCAACCATCCTTAATAGATTATATTGATATTTTCTCTTTTTAAGATGGAGGGAAGCAGTTGCAGCACGGAAAAAACTGAAGCGTCAAATGAGAGCATTTCCAGCAGCTCCATGTTGTGTAGATCCAAAAAACAGATTGAAAGCATTGTCGCCCAGTGCAGAGTGTCCTATTGCTAAGAAGAACCTCACTAAGAGGATCATAAACCTGGGTCATGCAGGAAACCTGGGCATCTCTTGCACTAGGTAAGAATACATTTAAAGGGCACAGTCAGCCTGAACACAGTAGTTGTATGTGACAAGTAGATCAGAGTATCTGTCCACGTAGCTCTAGCATCTAAGACCACATTCACACTTTACCTTCCACTCAGATTTTGGCTCCAGGAAGGAATCCGGAAGCCAGAACATGTACAGGGTTTGTCCGGTGCAAAAGGTCCCCAGCGCCCCCCCCCTTCTGGTGCGGCTTTGCTGGCAATTGCTTTGACGAGTGCAGAGCAGGGAAGCTCTGCACTTGGGGGGAAGGGCTTTCGCACCGGACAAACCCCATGCATATTCTGGCTTCTAGATTCCTCCTTGCAGCCAAAATCTGCACAGAAGGTAAGGAGTGAATGTGCCCTAATGCAGTGGCAGGATGGGGAATGGTATGAACAGTGCCCTCCGTATCTATGGCCTTGGTAGCAGCAGTCTGAATGCAAATCTCTTCTGAAGCAGTGGAGACATGAATGACTTCAGCTCTTAAATAATTGATGTTGATAAACTTTATTGCTTTCTTTGAACCAGTAATCCTTATACAAAACTTGTCATCTCCACTGCCTGTAGACTTCCCTGCTTCTATTACAGTATGCAGTATTTACCAAGTTGAACTATGATGCCAGCTTTGGATGACTTTGCATGAGCTACTAACATAGTTAGTTAAATACCAACAGTTGCAGTTGTACCATAGATTTATATAGAGGCATTACGATATTTTCAGTTTTATTCTCTATCCCTTTCTGAATAATTTCTAATATTCTGTTTGCTCTTTTGACCACCACCACACACTGAGCTGAGGATTTCAGTGTATTTTCCACAATGACTCCCAAGATCCTTTTCTTGGGTGGTAACTCCTAATTTAGAACCTAATTAATCCTGTAGTTTGGGTTATTTTCCCCTATTTTCCCACTTCTGCACATTACATTTTGTCCACCATTTAGATGTCCAGTCATCCAGTCTTCCTACAATTCTTCGCAGTCTCCTCGAGTTTTAACTCCCTTGAATAACTTTGTGTCATCTGCAGATTTGATCACCTCATTCTTTACTTCCTTTTGCAGATCATGAATGAATATATTAAACAATACTGGTCCCAGTACAGATACCTGGGGCACTCCGCTTGTTACTTCTCCCCATTGTGAAAATTGACCATTTAGTCCTACTCTGCTTCCTATCTTTTAACCAGTTGCCGATCTATGATAGGCCACTCTCTCTTTTATCATGACTCTTTAATTTCCTTAAGAGTCTCATGAGGCCTTCTGAAAGTCCAGATACATTATATCGACCAGCTCACCCTTATCCACATGCTTATTTACAGCCTCAAAAAAATTCAATAGATTAGTGAGGCATGACTTCCCTTTCCTAAATCCATGTTGACTCTTCCCCATTGTGCCATGTGTATCAGTATGCTCAGTAATTCTGCTCTTAACAGTTTCCACCAGGTTGCTCAGCACCAGTGTCAGGCTCACTGATCTTTAGTTTCCAGGATCACATCTGGAGCCCTGGTAGAGTGGCAGATTTAGCGATAGTTTACAAATTACCAATAGTAGATCTGCAACTTCATATTTGAGTTCCTTCAGAACTGTGGGATGAATACTATCTGGTCCTCATGATTTGTTACTATTTAGTTTGTCAATTTGCTCCAGAGTAGTACTTATTTGTGACAGTTCTTCAACTACAAAGGCTCAGTCCAGCATTGGTATCTCCCCAACATCATCAGCAGTGAAGACTGAAGCAGATAATTAATTCAGCTTCTCTGCAATGTCTTTATCCTCCCTGAGTGCCCCTTTAATCGCCTTGTTGTCTGATGGCCCAACTAACACTCTAGCAGGCTTCTTGCTTCTGATGTACTTGAAAAAGGTGATGTTGTTTTTTTGCATCTTTAGAAAGTTGCTCCTCATATTCCCTCTTAGCCTGTCTTATTAATGTTTTTACATCTAATTTGGCAGTGTTTAAGTTCTTTCCTATTTTTACTTCATTAGGACTAGCATTCCATTTCTTAAATGTTTCCATTTTAAAAAATTTCCCATTAAAGCCTTTTTGGGCTCTAATATCGTCCACCTCTCCATTTAGCCACACTGGCAGACATTTGGTCCTCTTGCTACCTTTTTTTTATTTGTGGAATACGTTTAAATCCACACTTCCAAGATGGTGTTCTTAAATAATCTCCATGCCTCTTGTATGCATTTAACGTCACAACTGCTCCTTTTAGTTTCCCTCTAACTAGTTTCCTCAATTTTGAATAGTTCCCCCTTTTTAAAGTTACAGTGTTACTGCGGTAGTTGGGTTTTTGTGTGTGTGTCAATCTCCCTCCTATAGCGGTGTCAAATTTGGTTATATTATGGTCGCTCGCTCTACCACCATTACCCCTTGGCCCAGGTCCTCCGCTTCACTTAAGACTAGATCCAAAGTAGTTCCTCCTCTCGTAGATTCCAGGACCCAGCTGCTCCAAGAAGCAGTCATGTATGGTATTTAGACATTTTACCACCGCATAACACCCTGGATGAACCTTGTAGGAGGAAAGTTTTTTATATTATGGATTGTTTTAATTTTATTTGTGAGCTGCCATTCGGCAGGAGTGAGTGAGATATAAATGATTAAATAAATAAATAAAATAAATAAACAGTTTTCATATTGGTGGGATCAGGCACCAGTGGGTGCTGGCAACCATTCACAAGGGCTAGGCCCTTGAGTTAAAAAGACTCCTACAAAAACAGTTTATTATAATCCCAAGATTAAACAAGCAAGCAAACATAAGAACATAGGAAGTGCCATACTGGGTCAGACCGACGGTCCATTGAGCCCAGCATCCTGTCTCGAACAGTGGCCAATCTCAGTCGCTTAGGAGCAACATTATGACCCAACAGGTCATAATGGGGTGATCCCTCCCGTCACTCCCAGCTCCCGACAGTTACATTCCCCTTCCATTTTTTGCTAATAGCCATTATTAGACCTACCCTCCAAGAACTTATCCAATCCTTTTTTAAACCCAGCTATACAAATGGCCTTTACCACATCCTCCGGCAACAAATTTCACAAGTTAATTGTGCATTAAGTTAAAAAACAACTTTCTTTATTAATTTTAAATCTGCTACCCATTAGTTTCATGGAGTGTCCCCTAGTTCTAGCACTATTTGAGAGGGTAAATAACCATTCCCTTTTAACTCATTCTACACTGCTCATGATTTTATAAACTTCTATCATATTTCCTTCTCAATCGTCTTTTCTCCTAGCTGAAGAGCCCCAACCTAACAAGCCTCTCTTCATGTGGAAGCCATTCCATAACCTTTATCATTTTTGTTGCCCTGCTCTGTACCTTTTCTGTTTCTACTAAATATATATATGGCTCCCAAGATCCTTCTCCTGAGTGAAAACTCCTTTACAACCCAGCATTTTGTACATATAGTTTGGATTATTTTTTTTCTGTGTCACTTTGCACTTGTCAACATTAAATTTCACCTGCCGTTTAGATGCCCAGTCACCCAGACTTGCAAGATCCTTCTGCAATTATTTACAGTCCGCTCGTATTTTAACTACCTTGAATAACTTTGTATCATCTGCACATCTGATCACCTCCCTCTTTACTCCCTTTTCTCCCGGGAGATCCTCCTGAACGGCCAGTAGAAACTGTAGGGTTAGATCCCCGCCATGGACTGTAGGAGGCAAACTTCCTGTTTTGTTTTTTTTCCCTGAAGCATGCTCCGTGGGGATCTAGCCCCTCAGCTCCAGTTGTTTGTCTGCCTCCACACAGTTAGGATGCAGGCTAGCTGCCTCCTCACAAAAAGACCTACAGGCAGCCAGGAAAATCTCCAAAAGCCTTCAGGTGCCAGGGAGGGAGGAATATCCTACCTGTTTACCTTCCTTCTTTAGAAGGGGATAGGAAGATTGCAGCCCAGAGGCCCCCTTCCCAGCTGGCCCGGGGGCCCTGCAGAGCGGGCGTAGCGGTTCCCCAGCAGGGGTTCTAGCTTTTGGTCCCCTCGGACCCCTCCCCCACTAGAGCCCAGAATGGCCAAAAAGGAGACTGGCCGCCCCAACGAGGCGCGGTCTCCAGGTGAGTCCTGGCACCTAACCCCCAGCAAGGGGGCATAGCAGATCCCTTCCTCCGGCTCCAAGAAGGCTCGCTGCCCGAGCGCTGCACCGGCTGAGCCAGCTCTCTCTGCTCCCCTGGCCAAGCCCAGCGGAGAAACGAAACCTGCTGGTGGCTCCAGACGTGCAGCAGCAGGCGAGGCCCGGCTTGCTCCTTCCCCCCCAGGCCACCCAGACAAGCAGCTGTAAGGAAACCGAAAGTAAAAGGAGCAGCAGCTAGCAGGAGATGGCCACCACCAGGAGGATGGCAGCATCGGACCAGGCGCCTGCACCAACTGTAAGCCCCCCTGCGTGCCCCAGCCCCAGATCCTCACATGGAGGTTCTTAAGGACATTTCATGGGAGTTAAAGCACGACAAGGACAAAAGATTTCCTATTAAGCCCAAGAAAGCCTGCCCGTACAATGGTCGCTCCAAAGGTGCTGGCAAAGGGAAGCTCCCCCTGCCCCAAAAGCCATGTAAGACTTCTAGACCCCTGTAAGACTTCTCCCCACTCCTCTTTGGGGTCAGCCTCTGAGGGGGTGAGATCTATCCATTCCTCTGGAGAGGGAGAGGCTGCAGCCAGGGCAAAGAGAAAAGGAAAAAAGATTCCCCCCCCCCCCGAGCAGTCAGTGAGGGGGAGGAGGAGGCGTCAGAGTCTCATGCCTCAGGGAATCACGAACCCTCTGAGGAAGAGATCAGTCACTCCTCCCTCGAGGAGTGGGAGATAGAGGAGCCGGGGATTGAAACCTCCTCTCACTGGTCTCAAACAATCTGGACAAGCAATCCGTGATGCAAACAGAAATAACCAGACTCCAAGCCATCGGAGCCATAGAACCTGTGCCACTGAGTGACCACGGATCCAGACTCTACTCCATCCTGTTCCTCGTCCCAAAAAAGTCGGAGGACTGGCGAGCAGTCCTCGACTTCACAATCCTCAACCATCAAGGTATGAAAGTTCAAGATGGAAACCCTTCAGTCCATCTGCATAACGATCACCCAAAGCGAGTGGCTGACCTCCCTCGACCTCAAGGAATCGTACCTTCACATTCCCACCTCCCATCGCGCAGGAAATAGCTCAGATTCACATATGCCCAACAACACTGGCAATACACAGCACTACCCTTCGGCCTCGCCACCTCACAGGACATTCACGAAGGTCCTGATCCCTCTCATCGCGAATCTACGAAAGGAAGGCATCAGGATTCATCCATACCTCGACAACACCCTCATATGATCTCCATCCTACAAACAAGCGTTGAAGGATGTCCACACAACCATCGAGTACCTCCAAAACCATGGCTTCATTATCAACCTGAAGAAGAGCCCCCGATCCCCTCCCAAACTCTATAACACCTGAGAGTAATTCTCGACACCAACAGGTACAAAGTCTTCCTTACCCCACAGTGGCAAGAGAAACTACGACAGCTCATCGATCAAATCTCGAGGGCACCCAAGGCCAGACTCAAGACACTCACCAGCCTACTCGGTGCCATGATCTCCTACCTGGGAATCCTGCATTGGGCCAGATTCCATTCCAGACCATTACAGCAGTTCCTGCATCCATGGCAGGACTCCCTGGTGCAGGGAGAAAACCCATGGATCATAGTCCCGGCACCGCTGAAGAACTCTCTCCTCTGGTGAACAAAGAGAGACCAAGTCCAACCAGGCGTCCCACTCTCAGACCCCGACAGGATGACAGTGACAACGGGCGCCCACTCACAGAGCAACACTGCATAAGGCAAATGGCTCTCCTGGGAGCAACGCCACCTCATCAACTGGCTGGAACTACGTGCGATCTACCTAGTCCTTCGAGCCCTAGCCCCGGCCCTTCAAGGGAAACACATCCTTGTATACACCGACAACAGGATCTCGCTCCAAATCCCTCCACCAACAAGCAACTGTCCTCCTCAAGTGGGCAGAAAACCATCTGACATCCACCTGGGCGGTTCACATCACAGGAAAAACAAACACCCATGCGGATTGGCTAAGCAGGGAAAAGATCGACCCAGGAGAGTGGGCACTCCACCGGGCAGCGTTCAACACCATAGTCAAGACATTCGGACAGCCGGAGATCGACCTGTTCATGACACCAGCCAACACAAAGATCAGTCTCTTCGTATTCCGATTTACCAAGCAGCGGTGTTCGACGCACTGAACCTGACCTGGCCACCAGGGTTCTCGTATGCTTTCCCACCTTTTCCGCTAATAGGCAAGACAGTGGCAAAGATCAAGAAAGAACAATCGACCACCATTCTAGTCGCCCCCTACTGGCTGCGACGACCGTGGTTCACAAGCATTCAGGACCTGAGCTCGGAACCCCCACTGAGGCATCCAGTCGCCCCCAATCTCCTGACTCAGAGACCCATCCGTTACGACAACCCAGAAGCCCTGAAACTAACAGCGTGGAGGTTGAACGGAGGGCTCTGAGAAAGCTGGGCTATTCCCAGCAAGTCATGGCCACTATGCTACAATCCAGGCGACCAGCCACAAAATGCATATACCAGTCCACCTGGGCTACTTTTGCCAGGTGGTGCGAGGACAGGAACGTTAGACCAACTAAGACCCCCATAAGGGTTGTCTTAGGCTTCCTCCAGGAGGGGCTAGACAAGGGGTTAAAGCCCAATACCCTTCAAAGGCAGGTAGCTGCCCTGAATAGCGTGCTCTGCGCTGTCAAGGGCCGCAAGGTACCTAAACACCCCCATATTGTTCAGTTCCTGAAGGCGGCGAGAGTTCTCTCTCCTCTGGTGGCTCACTGATTATTATTATTATTATTATTATAAATATTTATATAGCACCGGTCATGTACCTGACACTGTACAGAACATAGGAATAGACGCAGTCCCTGCCTGTGGCTTACAATCTAAAAGACAAGGAGGGGGAGACAGGGAGAGGGGACAGTGGGAGAGACAGATTCAGATTCCCCACGTGGAATCTGAATCTAGTCTTGAGGGCCTTAACCAAGATTTCCTTCAAACCTCTTAGGGAAGTCTCCCTCTATTATCTGTCCCTCAAACTTGCCTTCCTCATAGGCATCACCTCTGCTCGAAGAGTTTCCGAACTCAGTGTCTTTTCCATAGACCCCTCCTTCTGTTCTTTCAAGGAATCCTCAGCAGTCCTTAGACTAGACCCAGCCTTTTGTCCCAAAGTTGACACCCGCTTCCACAGGGAGCAGGAGGTGGTCCTCCCCTCCTTTTGCCCCAAATTGACTCACCCTCAGGAATGAGTCTGGCACAAGCTCGATGTGAGGCAAGCACTCAAGGTCTACCTAGATAGGACAGCCCCCTTCAGAAAGACATCAGCCCTGTTCATAGCTTACAGCCCTCAGCAAAGGAGCATGAGTACATCCAAAGCAATTATCACACGCTGGATGACTCTGCATCACAATGGCTTACAAGGCTGAAAATAAGCTCCCCCTCCGATGGAGGGCTTCGTCCATTCCCTCAGGAAACAGCCACTTCCCAGGCCTTTAGAAATTCAGCCTCCTATGGAGAAATCTGTCAGGCAGCAACCTGGTCTTCAGTGCACACTTTTACTAGGCACTGCGAGATCCTGCTGCTCGAATCAGCTGACGCAACGTTCAGGAGAAGGGTTCTATATGCGGGGCTATAAGAGGTCCCTTTGACCACCTCCTGCTTGACACCTCTCTCTGTTTCCCTCCCCTCTATTTCAGGATTGGGACACCGCTTGGGAACGTCCCTACAGTTTTTACTGGCCGTCCAGGAGGATCTCCCGGGAGAAAGGAAAATTGGGTCCTTCCCTGGTGAATTTTCCTTCTACGGGAGATCCTCCTGGACGGCCAGTCCCACCCAGAGTGAGAGATAACTCTGAGGTGCCTGGAACTTGGATGATGAGCCTAGCGCCCACTTAGAACCCAGGACCACCCCCCGTTGACGGTGTCTACAGGAAGTTACAAGTAAGATTGACATTGTTTTTAAATATTTATTTTGTCCCACATATATAAAGCTTGAAAACACTGGAGCTGAGGGGCTAGATCCCCACTGAGCATGCTCCAGGGAAAAGATCAGGAAGTCTGCTTCCTACTGTCCGTGCAGGAGGATCTCCCGTAGAAGGAAAATTCACCAGGTAAGGACCCACTTTTCCGGTCTATACCATTTATTAATATATTAAGCAACACTGGTCCCAGTACAGATACCCGGGGCATTCTACTATTTTCTTCTTTCCATTGTGAAAACTGACTATTTAGTCCTTCTCCTTGTTCCAGTCCACAATAGGGTACTGCCTCCTATCCCACGACTATTTAGCTTCCGCAAGGGTCTCTTGTGAGAAAACATATCAAACGCTTTCTGAAAATTCAGATTACACTATGTGGACTGACTCACCCTTCTCCACATGCTTATTTACACTCTCCAAAAATTCCAGTAGTTTATTGAGACACGGCTTCCCTGTGCTAAATTCATGTTGACTCTTTCCCATTATGTCATGCCCGGTAATTCTGTTCTTAACAACTGTTTCCACCAGTTTGCCCGGCACCAATGTCAGACTTACCGGTCTGTAGTTTCCAGGATCGCTTTTGGAGCTCTTTTTAAATATTGGTGTTACATTTGCTACCCTCCAGTCTTCAGGTACAGTGGCAGATTTTAACGATAGGTTACAGATTAACAGTTGAAGGTCTGTAATTTCATACTTGATTTCCTTCAGAGCTCTGGGGTGAATACCATCTGGCCCTGGTGACTTACTATTTAGTCAGTCAATTTACTCTAGAACTTCTTCCAGGGTCAAGTTGATTTGTGATAGTTCCTCCGATTCATCACCTACAAAGAACTGTTCCGGCATGGCTATCTCCCCAACATCCTCTGCAGTGAACACCAAAGCAAAGAATTATTATTATTATTATTATTATTATTATTAGACTTTTATAAAGGGCCAGTCGTATGACCTGGTGCTGTACAGAACATAGAAATAGACGCGGTCCCTGCCTATGGCTTACAATCTAAAAGACAAAGACAAAGGGGGGGAGACAGGGAGAGGGGACAGTGGGAGAGACATGGGAGAAGACAAACAAACATTCAGGCGGATGCGAAGTCTCAGGTGCGTGCGCTTGACTTGGTTACAAAGAAGTTGGTAGCAGCAGTCAGCGGAGGAGGGCCGACAGTAAGAGTAAGGGGAAAGACTAGCGGGTATTGGGAAAGGCAGCATGGAAAAGGTGGGTCTTGAGGAGGGATTTGAAGGAGCGGAGGGAGGAGGCAAGGCGGACGTCGGCAGGGAGGGAGTTCCAGGCATGCGGGGCAGCGAGGGAGAAGGGACGAAGGCGGTTGGGCGAGCAGGAGAAGCGAGGGAGAGCGAGGGAGGGGACAGCGGAAGAGCGGAGAGCGCGCGCAGGAGCGCGTAGGGCGATTAGGTCCGAGAGGTAAGGGGGAGCTTGGTCATGGAGCGATTTGAACGTGAAAACCAGGAGTTTGAACAGGATACGTTCAGGAAGGGGGAGCCAGTGAAGGGAGAGGAGGAGAGGCGTCACATGGTCGAAGCGACGGGCAGAGTGAATGACCTTGGCGGCAGAGTTTTGGATCGCCACAAGGGGGGACAGGTGGGAGCGAGGGAGGCCAGCAAGGAGGAGGTTGCAGTAGTCGAGGCGAGAGATAACCATGGCATGAACAAGGATTTTGGCCGAGGAGACAGATAGAAAGGGGCGAATGCGGGCAATGTTGAGGAGAGCGAATCGGCAGGATTTGGCCACAGAGTCAATGTAAGGTTTAAAGGAGAGGTGCGTGTCAAAAATGAAGCCCAAGCTGCGGGCACGGAGAACAGGACGGATGGTGACCCCATCAATGCAGATGGTCAGGTCAGAGGGAGAGGAGGGGGATGGAGGAAAAATGAGGAGTTCAGTCTTGGCCATGTTCAGTTTGAGTTGGCGTCGGGACATCCAGGCGGAGATATCAGAGAGGCAGTCGACGAGGCGTGAGCGGACAGAGGAGGAGAGAGAGGGGGTAGAGAGATAGAGTTGGGTGTCATCAGCATAGAGATGGTATTGGAACCCGTGGGAGGCAATAATTTCACCAAGGGACCGGGTGTAGATAGAGAAGAGGAGAGGGCCAAGGACAGAACCTTGGGGAACCCCAACCGAGAGGGGAAGGGAGGGGGAGGTCGACTCGGGGAGGGAGACATTAAAGGAGCGGTCAGAGAGGTAGGAGGAGAACCAGTCAAAGACAGAGCCACGGAAGCCCAAAGAGTAAAGCGAGTCCAAGAGGAGCGAGTGGTCGACAGTGTCAAAGGCAGCAGAGAGGTCAAGGAGGACAAGAACGGAGTAGTGGCGCTTCGATTTAGCGACAAGTAGATCATTGGTGATCTTGGCCAGGGCAGTTTCAGTAGAGTGGAGGGGGCGGAAGCCGGACTGGAGAGGGTCGAGGGAGGAGTTGGCAGAGAGGAGGTTCAGGCAGCGGGAGTAGACGACACGTTCCAGGAGCTTCGAAGCAAAGGGAAGGAGGGAGACCGGCCGGTAACTAGAGGGATCGAAAGGGTCCAGGGTAGGCTTTTTGAGGATGGGGGAGACAGTGGCATGTTTGAAGGCAGAGGGGAAGGAGCCTGTGGAAAGGGAGAGATTGACAACATGCAGAAGGGGGGGAGCGACAGTGGGAGCAATAGAGGTCAGGAGGCGGGAGGGGATCGGGTCAAGGGGGCAGGTGGAGGGGTTGGATGAAGAGAGAAGAGCAGAGATTTCCTGGAGAGAGGCAGGAGGGAAGGATGCGAGGAGGGAGGGGGGGGGGGGAGGGGGCGGGAGGGGAGCGGGGGGCGGAGGGGGGCGGGAGGCAATATCCCGACGGATCTTGTCAATCTTGGAGGTGAAGAACGACGCAAGATCCCGAGCAGCAAGGGAAGAGGGCGGGGGAGGGCAGGGGGGTTTGAGAAGGGAGTCGAAAGTAGAGAAAAGGCGGCGAGGGTCGCGGGAGAAAGATTCGATCCTAGAGGCATAATAGCGCTGCCTAGCTAGGGAGATAGCCGAGGAGAGGGAGGAGAGGGAGAATTTGTAATGGAGGAAGTCAGGGAGGGAGCGGGATTTGCGCCAGAGGCGTTCGGCAGCCCGGGCGCAGGAGCGGAGGTAGCGGATGGCAGGGGTAAGCCAGGGGCGGGGGTCGAGGGGGCGGACGGGGCGAGCAGAGGGGGGGGCAAGAGAGTCAAGGGTCGAGGAGAGAGAAGCGTTGAGAGCAGAGACAGCAGAGTCAGGGGAGGAGGAGGCGAAAACGGGGGGGAGAAGGGGGGAAAGATGTGCGGCAAACTCCGAGGGAGTAAGGGCCTGCATATTGCGGAAGGGGCGCATAGAGGGGGAGGCGGAGGGGGGTCGGTGGGAAAGGCTGAAGGAGCCGAGGAAGTGATCAGAACTAGGGAAGGGGTCAAAGGAGAGGTCAGTTAGAGAACAGTTTCGAGTGAAGACGAGGTCGAGGGAATGGCCGTCAGTATGAGTGGGGGAGTCGGTCCAGAGTCGGAGATTAAAGGAGGAAGCGAGAGAGAGAAAGCGGGAAACAGAGGGGGCGGAGGGCGTGTCAACGTGAATGTTGAAATCACCAAGGATAAGAGTGGGGATATCATCGGAGAGGAAGAAGGTGAGCCAGGATTCAAAGTCTGGGAGGAAAGAGGAGAGGGAACCCGGGGGGCGGTAGATGACAGCAACACGAAGGTGTAGAGGGGAGTATAAGCGCACAGAGTGGGCCTCAAAGGAAGGGAAGGAGAGGGAGGGAGGAGGGGAGAGGGTTTTGAAGTGGCAGTGCTTGCCAAGGAGGAAACCCACACCACCGCCCTGGCCCTCAGGGCGGGGACGGTGAGAGAACGACAGGCCCCCGGAGCATAGAGCAGCCGGGGTAACAGAGTTGGAGGGCGAGATCCAGGTTTCAGTAAGAGCGAGGAGTTGAAAGGGTCGAGAGAGGAAGAGATCATGGATGAAGGGGGCTTTAGTCACGGATGAGCGGCAGTTCCAGAGGGAGCAGGAGAAAGGCAATTGGTGTTTGGGAAGGCACGGGATGAGGATGGGGAGCAGCCGGGTTTGCGGGGTTTGGGTGGTGCACTGGCCTCATATTGGCCACAATGGTCTGCGGAACACCTGGGTGTGGCAGATTTGGGTGAGGAGAGGTGGGGGTGGGCCTACAGGGAATGGGCAAGGGGGGATGGGCGTGGGTGAGAATAAGGGGTAGGTTGGCTGGAGAAAGGCCACTGGTGGTGGTAAAGGGAGAAGGAGGGGGTACATGAGAAAGGCGAGAAGGAGGGAGGTATAGGGAGGCATCATAGGTGTTAACTGTCCAGGTATCAGGGGGAAGCCAGGCCTACTGGTGTTGCGTGAGCATGTGCGTGCATTCATTCAGCTTCTCTGAAATCTCCTTTATCCTCCCTGAGTGCCCTTTAACCCCATGGTCGTCTAATGTCCCAATTGACTCTCTAGCTGGCTTCTTCTGGTGTACTTTAAAAAGTCTTTAGTTTTTGAACAACCATATAGCACTACCCCACCACCAGCTCTATCTACACTGTCATTTCGATATGTTTTATACCCTGGTATTTCAGCATCCCATTGGTTAGCCTCGTTCTACCAGGTTTCTGAGATTCCTATTATGTCTATATCTTCATTTAGTGCCAAATACTCTAATTCTTCCATCTTTTTACAGTTCTAGCATTTGCATGTAGATACTTAAACATATTATTTTTATTTTTATTCTGCCCATTATAAGTGACTGCTTTGTTTAATTTGGAATCATTTAAGTTTTTCTGTTGTATTGATTCCCACCTGAGCTCTCTCAGCTTCTTTCCTATCCTTTGTTAGGCTAATCAAATTTCCCTGAATTAATGGTATCCTTTGGAGATGCCCCAGACTGAACCATGCACTCCTCAGTGCCTGTCAGCTTTCCCCCGGATTCTGGTTAAAAAGCTGCTCTACCTCCTTTTTAATTTTTAGTGCCAGCAGCCAGGTTCTGTTTTGGATAAGTTGGTGCCCATCCCATCAGTATAGGCTCCCCCTTCCCCAGGAGGTTCCCCAGTTCCTAATCAATTTAAAGCCCTCCTTCCTGCACCATCATCTCATCCACACATTGAGATGCTGGAGCTCGGCCTGCCTCTTTCCTGCATGTGGAACTGGGAGCGTTTCTGGGAATGCTACCCTAGAGGTTCTGAACTTCAGTCCTCCTACCTAGAACCCTAAATTTAGCCTCAGAACCTCCTCCTGACATCTTCTTCCTATGTCATTAGTGCCCACATGTACCACAACAACAGGCTCCTCCCCAGCACACTCTACAATTCTGTCTAGGTGACGTGTGAGGTATGCTACCTTTGCGCCAGGCAGGCATGTCCTCACGGCCATCAGCAATCCAGCTTTCTACAATCCTAATAAACGAATCACCACCTACTACAGCTATCCTAGTCCCACCCTCCTGGACACACATTCCTGGAGATGTATCCTTGGTGCGGGAGGATAACCCCCAGCTCTGACTCAGCACCAGAAACAGACACACCAAGGTTGTGGTGAATAAGAGTGATTTTTATCTGTGAATTAATAAAAATGTCACAGCGGGCACTGGATCCCTCCAGTTTCTAGCGGAGACAGGCTGGACTGACCAAACCTCTCACCACCCAGAAAAGCTTCCCTGTTCATGACCGCAGATGCTATGACGACAGTGAAGACGGTTTTCTTTGCTGCCATCATAGCATCTGCGAAGTTATGTACGTTTTCTTCGCTGCCCTCGCAGCCAGCAATGACATTGTCTTACAAAAACAATCTATGCCGCAGTCTGACAGATTCAGCTTGAGTTCGGCGCCACCTGCGCTCTAACTGCCTACCCTCCCAGTTCTGTCGCCTTAGGCTCACCGTATACCAGTAGGACCTGTGTTAGTGCAGCAGTGGGAGTGGACACCTGGGAGCCACCATGTCGATGGCCTCAGTCAAGGTGGTGTTCTATAATGCGACGAGGTCTTTGACAGAGCGGTTGTCGAGGTCTGTGGGAAAACTCTCCCAGAGAGTTCTGGAAGCCAGTTGGATTCATGAGTCTCGGGGAGTGGACCAGTCTAATAGGTCCAGCATCCCAACGGGGGCATCAGTGTGCCAGGACCCAACCCTCCAGGAGGTAATGGTCCAATCATGACAAGGGTGTCACCTCCACACCCCCAATAATACGAACCCCCCCCATTCCAGACCAGTGCAGAAAATAAAATCCAACGCATGTCTCTTCTCATTTGTCAGACCCGCTACTAGCTGGGATAGGCCCATGGAGGCCATGAACTCCTGCTCTGCTTCATAAAGGCTGGCGTCAGCATGAATATTGTAGTTCCCCAAACCAATAAGTCTGGGAGACCGCAACACCATCTCCGAGACCAGCTCAGCTAGAGCAGTCAGGGAGGCTGTGGTGCAGTGGGGTGCTCGGTATACCACCAGGATCCCTAATCTATCCCCAGCCAAATCAAACACTAGATGAATGGACTCCATGCTGGACGAATTCTTCACTGGAAGCCTCATGACTACGCACGCACACACATACACACGCACACCCAGTCTGATACTGCACAGAGTACCCGGCCCCAACTCATCAGATAAGCTCCCGGATGGACACTGATTTATTTGCCACCGACCTTTTATTCAACAGCATCAGCTTTAGTCCCCGGGCCCCATCAGCCTCAATGCCCCAAAATCCAAGGCCGTGGGGGGGATTGGAGAGGCGAACAGAGACTTAACGGTCTCGCCCGCCTCACCAGATGTCGAATCCTCCCCCCTGTTGCCATACCTACCCCTACCCCACACAACCCCAATTGCTACCCCCACCCCCAGCCACAAAAAAGGAGCCAGATGGATTAGGCAGGTCTGCTATGCCCGGTACCTTCAGAGACAATACCATCAAGATGGCAGCAGGGTCTGTTGCACCCTTCCCTCCCTCCTGCCCTGTCCCCCTTCCCCAATGTCTCTACCCCCCTTCACCAGGGAGCTATGGCACTTCCTACCCCCCCCTTCCCCAGTGCCCATACCTGCCTTTCTCACAGGGGAGCTGTGGCCCTCCCATTTTTACCACATTCCTCATTTCCCCCTCACACACCACCTACCTACCCCTCTGCCCATACCCACTACCACCTAAAAACAATTTAAAACCACCTTAAACATAAAAGGGAAACATATACACCACACACTCCAAGCCCCTATAACTACTTTACGGCCACGTACAAGCCAGGAGGCTCCTTTTCTAGCAGCTATGAACTAGGTACAGGTGTTACAGACAGTCCCACTAGCAGCTCTACAAGCAGCTTGCCAAGCCAGGCCAGGAGGCTCCTTTTGTAGGAGCTGGGAACCAGGTGCAGGTGTTACAGGCAGTCCCACTAGTAGGTCCACAAGCAACAGTTAATCATGAGGTGGTGTTGACTCACCTGTGGAACCTGGCTGGAGTGGGTGGGACTGCTCTTGAGTGATTCCGCTCTTTCATGGCCGGGAGGTCTCCGTGGGTGGTGTTGGGCTTATTGCTCATCATCTCCTCAGGATTTCTCTTGTGGGGTCCCACAGGCTTCCACTCTGTCCCCCTTCTTGTTCAATGTGTATATGCAGTCGCTGGGTGAAGTCATTTGGAGGTTTGAGGTGCAGTGCCATCAGTATGCTGATTGACACCCAGCTCTTCCTCTACTTTTCATCCGACCCGGGTCTAGCAGTCTCTGTGCTTTTACCTGTTGCCTGGCTGCGGTGGGGGACTGGGTGAAGGCAAGTCGACTGAAGCTGAATTCTGACAAAACTTAGGTCAATGATGGTTGTCCAGTCTTGTGCCCTGGAGGGGATTGGGACTTCTCTTATTGATGGGATCTGGCCCCCTCTCGTTGATCGGGTTCGCAGCCTTGGAGTGCTTCTGGATCCTTTGCGCCTGGATTGCCAGGTTGTAGCGGTGGCCAGGAGCACTTTTCACCAACTCCATCTGGCAAGGAGGCTGTGGCTTTTTCTTTTGGACTCTGATCTGGCCACTGTCCATGCTTTCATCATGTTGAGGCTAGGCTACTGAAATGCACTCTATGTGGGGCTGCCCTTAATGACAGTTCAGAGGCTGCAGCTGGTGCAGAAAGCTGCACCTCGCTGCCTTACGGGGACATGTTGCCGCAAGCACATAACACAGGTGCTCCATTCACTGCACTGAATGCTGATCATTTTCTGGGCCCAATTCAAGGTACTGGTGATACCTTTAAAGCCTTAAACGGCCTAGGCCCCATCTATCTGAGAGATCGCCTGGCTCCCCGTGTCCTGTTGCAGCCTCTGATTGACTGGGGGTGCCTTCCCAGAGTCTCCAGTTTTTTGGCCGGGTCTCAACTATGAGGAGGGCGTTCTCAGCCATCACACCTTTGCTTTGGAACTTCCTCCCCCAGGAGGTCTGTGTAGCAGAGTTACAAGGATTAGGTGACTAGCCCTTTAAGAAGTGGCCTTCATGCTGATGGGATATGTGACCTGCACCTGGGCTGGAACAGTGAAAAACCAAAATGGCTGCCAGTAGCAGTGGGTTTGAAAGCAGGTTGGAGTAAAGTAGAGGCTGGTCTGACATTGGGAAGGAACTGAGAGTTCAGAGGAACCCAAGGAGCTGAGACCTCTAGTCAAAGGATCACCACCCAGCAAAGTCAACAAGGAACATCGCTGGACACTCAGGTGTGCCCATTCTAAGTTAGAGAAGGGTTGGCTTGGCTGGGCTGGATTGACCAAAAGGGGAGGAAACCCCAGGGGACCTACCTATTATTTGGGATAAGCCCTATCAAACTGTGGATTAGGACTGGCTGTGAGGGGCTGAAGGAAGACCAGTGTAAAAGTCTTCCTCCACAAGCCAACCCCAAAGGGATATTGGTGGTAGCAGTCTTGAGTTAATTTCCCCCCAGAACGTGCTGGTAAAAGGGCTACTGCCACAGTCCGCCTGTGTTCAAGCCTGATGCCTTCTGGAGGCAATTTCAGACCATTTTGTTCTGTCGAGCTTTTGGCAGTGGGGACTGAATTGGGGGCGGGGGGGGCAGGATTTAAGGGGGAGGATGGACTGGGGGTTAGGGATAGGGATTAGGTGGGAAATTGTTGGGAGGTGGGGGTGGCTTGACTCTTGGGGGGGGATGGGATTTAAATGTTTTTATATTATAATTTTTTGTAAGCTGCCCTGATCCTTCAGGGAATGGCAGGATATAAATATGAATAAATTAAATAAATAACATTGCCTGGAAGGCAAGTCCAAGCTACGGGATCACCTCCCACCATTTCAGTTTGATGGTCTGCTTCCTGGAGGCCTTGTTTCTCCAAAGCAGCACAGAGGCTGCCAGAGTGGAGGTGGGACCACTCTACTATGTCCCTGAAGGACATTTCTATGTACCTTTCTGTCTGTCTCAGCTCCTTCAGCTCTGCCACTCTAGCCTCCAGAGACTGCAGTCTCACTGAGAGCTACAAGCTCTTTGCACCAGGTACACACATACACCCGCCCCCAGGAAGATACATGTTGCATTCGGTGCAAAAGACTGGATAGCCTCCATCCTACTGCTGGACTGCTGTCTGCATCTCCTTGTTTAAAGAGGGGAAAGCTTAAGCCTAAGGTTTTTTTTACCTAGTTAAGGTGGGAAAGGGCTACGCTTCCCAAGATGCTGAACTCTGGTGTCTTTTAGGTTAGGGATTTAGTTAACGGGGGTTTAATTCTACTTTTGTTTAGGGCTGGTTACCACAGCAGTTTGCACAGTTTCTACAACTACAGAGGGTCTCCTTTTTCTTCTAGAACCACTAGGTGAATGTGTCAATAAGCAGAGAGGGGGCTTACCTAATCTCACACCAACCAAGTCTCCCTTCTAGCCTGCCTTCCACGGTGAATGGCCATGTTGACATTGCAAAACTTCCCTGTTGTCTGGCCCTGTTTCCTCTGCCCTGTGTCACTAGCTTCTGTGTCGCTTGCTGACTGCTAGCCTTCTGAACTCCTGGAGGCCTTAGATGGATTAAACCTTTCATCTCTGAGTACAAGAGCCCATAGTGGCAGTCCTGTCCTCTCACACAGGAAATGGTCTTTATTCAATTTTGTTTATGGTCCCATATAATAGAACTGGAAAAGGTGCAAAGAAGGGCAACAAAAATATCAAAGGTATGGAACAGCTTCTGTATGAGCAGAGGCTTGATAGGTTAAGGCTTTTCAGCTTGAAAAAGACATGACTAAGATGTGATATAATAGAAGTGTATAAAGTCATGGGTGGCATGGGACAAGTAAATAGAGAGCAGCTGTTTACCTTCTCCCTGGAGGGCCTCCTAGACGGCCGGCCAGCACAGTAGGGTAGATCCCCATCACTACCAGTAGCGCGTAGACATACTATTTTTTGTGTCCATGCTTTGGGAATCTCCATCCCATCTCCAGTTGTTTGTCTGCCGTCACACAAGTAGCATGCAGGCGAGCTGCCTCCAGGGATTGGAAGTTGGATGGGTAGCCTACAAGGAAGGAAAGTGAGCTCAGGGTGCCAGGGAAGGAGAAACTCCTCTCTCTCTCTCTCTCACTCACACTCACACTCACACTCACCCCCCCCCCACCCGGAGGGGGCGAGGAGCGGATCCCGGGTGTGTCTCCTCTCCTTCGGGCAGGGGGACCCTGAAGAGCAGGCATAGCACCCTGAGAAAGGGGCATGGCTACTGATCCTTCCGGATCCTCCCTCCAGCTATGCTGAAGTGCACTTGTAGACAATCAGTCTGCGGCATGAGCCTGGTAATGCTGCGAGGGGGCTGCCCCCCCGGGACTTTCCGGAAAGAGGGAGTCCACGGGGGAACTTTCGGCCATGAGGAGGAACGGACAGAGCCCTCCTCACACCCCTCCCTCGATACCCCTCGCCGTGGGGCGAAACTCATAGGGGGCACACACACACACACACACCCCGCGCAACCGCAGCCCAGAGCCCGGCGACGCGGGTCAGAGCACCCCTGCCCTCCCGCAATCCCAACCAAGGGTGCGAGTGGCAGAGGACAGTCATTGGGGAGGAGACTGAGATGAACGCACGCAGAGACGCCGTTCGCCATGCCCCCAACCCTCCCGCCAGTGCAAAAGCCAATCAGGGAGGAGGAGCTGGCAGAGCGGGAAGGAGACAAGGTGAAGCGCGCACATAAGCGCCGTTAACCCTGCCTACACGCTCTTCCCCAGCACCAAAAACTTGCAAGGAGGAGGGGTATCGGCGGGCACACTAGAGGAGCGGCCATTCATCTCAAGGGGAATCCGGCAAATTGGTCACGGCCTAGCTGAGCCGATAATCCAAAGGCCCACCCTCAGCAACTTCTTATATAGAGAAAGGCAAAGGCATGGCCACGAGAAAAAAGTCAGCAGCAGCAATACCAGCAGCGCAGGAACAGGCTAGCACAGTAAGCGAACCGTCCCCCCAAACACAGGACCCCCGTATGGAGGTTCTGAAGGAGATCCTTTTGGAGCTAAAGCGCAAGAGATCACCCCCAAGACAGAAGGGGAAAACGGGGTATAAGGGCCACTCCAAGGAGGCAGGGAAGGGTAAACTTGCTAAGCAGAAGAAACAGCGCAGGGCAGCAGGGCTTCTAGATTCCTCAGCCTCCTCCAGAGAGGAATCGGAGGAGGTGATGTCGGTTTCCTCAGAGGAAGGGAGACCATGCAGGGAGAAAAGGAAGGAACAGATAGAGAAATGACCTCCTCAAGAGTGAGCGAAAATGAGGAGGAGATTGAACAAGAGATCTAAATCGGGGAAGAATTGGGATCAGAGGAAGAAGGGGACACCTCCCCTATGGAAGAAGGAGAGAGAGAAGAACAAGAGTTAGAGGCATCTGGGGACCCGGATAGACAATTCCCTATTAAATATAGGGACCAGAGCCCTACACCTACAACAAAGGAAAGAAAAGCACACTTCTTCAGATTCCTCCAAAGAGGAGGAGGAAGAAGCTAGGGAATATATTTCCCGAGCCAGAGCAAAGGACAGGGGAATGGTCCTTGACAAGGCGTATGAGAAGATCATAAAGAAAGAATGACTACAGCCCAACAAGCTATTCAAGATGAACAAGACACAATTGTCCCTGTACTCCCTATCAAAAAATAAGGAAACCCTCCTAGCCATCTCTAAGGCAGATGCTGCTGCTGCTGCGTCACTCGCCAAGAACTCCGTGTTCCCAACGGAAGGGGAATGCTATCCTCAAGACCCCACAGACAAGGGCATTGAGTGCAACCTCCGATGCAATTTTGAGGAGACATTAGTAATCATGAAAAAGGCTATTCTGACTTCGTATTTCTCCAGAGCGCTCATGACCTGGATCAAGAGGGCCAGAGACCGCAAAGTTTCCACCAAGATGAGGAGAACCCTGTCAACCACAATTCAGCTGACTCTCACATCCATTGCAGATTCCTCCACGGATATGTTGCGCTGGTCAGCTAGAGCAGTAGCTTCCAATGTAGTAGCATGGCGTCGCCTATGGCTGCGCTCGTGGAAGGGAGACCCCACAGCCAAAAATACTCTGGTAGCTTTGAACCCTGGAAGAGGCCCCCTATTCGGTGTGTGCCTGGACGAGGTCCTGACACATGCGGCGGATAAAACAAAAGAGTAAACACTACAGACCGTGTGTATAGCAAGGAAAACTGCTCATCCCTTCAGTTCTCGACAACCGATGGGGAACAACAGAAAGCCATTCTACCCTAACAGGGGAAGACAGCAGCGAGATAGACCCATATGGAATAAGCAGAAGGGGCAAGGAAACAGAGCCAAACACCCCCAAAGGGAGAAAGATCCAAATCAGAATCATGACTATCTCATGCAATCCATGGACCTGCACGATCTAGCGGGCAGGTTCCAAGGGTTTGGAAAAAAGTGGGCGACTGCCACTTCTGATTTATGGGTGCTGCAGACCGTACAAAGAGGGTATTCAATAGAGTTTGAACAATACCCACAAAACTTTTTTACTATCTTGCCAAGATCCAGCAACCCACAGAAACACCTCGCTATGCAAACCGAGATTCACAGACTCCAAAACATTGGGGCCATAGAACGGGTGCCCCGACATGAACAGGGGTCCGGTCTATATTCAGTCTTATTCCTCGTACCAAAAAAGTCAGACAAGCAGCAAGCAGTACTCGACCTGAAAAGATTAAACCAATTTGTCAGGACAAGAAGGTTCAAAATGGAGACACTGCAATCCATTCGGACGGCACTCTCACCAGGCGAATGGCTAACCGCTAGACCTCAAGGAGGCATGTGCCTATTCTATCATCCCACACGAAGTGGCTAAGGTTCCAGTATGCACATCAACACTGGCAGTGCACGGCACTCCTATTTGATCTGGCCATGTCATCCAGGGCGTTCACCAAGATCTTGATCACCCTCATAGCAAACCTCAGGGGAGAGGGGATCAAGGTACACCCATACTTGGACGATATACTCATACGGTCCCCGAACTACGATCGAGCAGTGTCAGACGTGCACAGGGTCATAGAGTATCTTCAAGAACACGGTTTCCTAGTGAACTTCAAGAAGAGCCAGCTGGAACCGTCACAGTCCCTGGAACACCTGGGAGTAATCCTGGACACTCGCAACTACAGGATCTACTTCACCCAACAGGGACGTCAGATGCTGCTGAATCTGGTCAGACAAGCGAACAGGAGTCAGAAATCCAGGCTCAAGAAACTAGCCAGCCTTCTGGGCAGCATGATACCCTGTCTGACCATACTGAGATGGGCCAAATTCCACACAAGGCCATTACAAAGGTTACTGAGACCGTGACAGGACCGACTGACACAAGGGGGGAACTCATGGGTAACTGTTCCACAGTCAGTCAAGAGATCCTTAATGTGGTGCGTGTTGAAGGACAGATTGAAGCCCAGGATTTCCATCATAGACCCCGAAAGAATATCAGTAACCACGGATGCGAGCCTGTTCGGATGGGGTGCACACACTCAGAACAGATCCATACAAGGCAAGTGGTGAACATGAGAGAAAAAACACCACATCAATTGGCTGGAGCTCAGAGCAGTATACCTAGCCCTACGAAAACTGGCACCGTGGATTTGGGGACAACACATTCCGATTTATACGGACAACTCCATAACAAGAGCATACATCAACCACCAGGGGGACTCACGATCAGAAGCACTACACCAGCAAGCCTCTGCAATAATCAAGTGGTCAGAAACCAACCTAAAATCAATCAGGGCAGTTCACATAGCGGGAGAAAAGAACACGCAAGCCGACTGGCTCAGTCGGGAAACAATAGAAACGGGAGACTGGTCCTTACACCCGAGGACGTTCAGGACGATAGTAGAAGCCTTCGGAGACCTGGAAGTCGATCTGTTTCCTTCACCGGTCAATGCAAAAGCAAAGATCTTCATATCCCGTTTTCCGAACCAACAAGCAACAGGCTTTGACGCGTTGAACCTGACATGGCCTCAGGGGCTACTATACGCCTTCCTGCCTTTTCCCCTGATCCAGAGGACAGTGGCAAAGATCAAGAGGGAAGGATCGGAAGTGATCCTGGTGAGCCCATACTGGCCCCGGCGTCCATGGTTCATGGACATTCTAAGCATGTCAACGACATCTCCTCTCAGACTACCATACAAACAGGACATGCTGTCCCAGGGACCGATACTCCACAAAAGCCCAGAAACACTCAGTCTAATAGCCTGGAGATTGAAAGGAGGTCACTTAGAAAATTAGGCTATTCTCAGCAGGTCCTGGAGACTATGCTCCAGTCCAGATGTCCGGCAACTAGGTGAATCTACCAAAGTACCTGGGCTAGTTTCGCTGGGTGGTGCGAGAACAAAGGGGTGAGACTAGTCAAGGCCACCGTAAAGGTGATTCTAAATTTCCTCCAAGATGGACTAAGCAAGGGTTTAAAACCAAACACGTTACAAAGACAGGTAGCAGCCATAGGTAGTGTTCTTAGTACCGTGAAGGGACTCAGTGTAACTAAACATTCACACATTATTCAATTTATTAGAGCAACTAGAGTGGTATCACCTCCGGTGATACATCGTTTTCCATCATGGGATTTAAATTTAGAGCACTGACGGTCATTCTGTTTGAACCTCTAAGGGAAGTATCTCTTATCTCTAAAGATAGCCTTTTTGATTGGGATTACATCAGCCAGAAGGGTGTCAGAATTGAGTGCCCTTTCTAAGGAACCAAACCTATGCTCATTCAAAGATTCTTCTGTCATTCTCAGATTGGATCCGTCCTTTCTAACCAAAGTAAACTCTCCCTTTTCATAGGGAACAGGAGATAAATCTTCCGTCTTTCTGCCCACACCCTTCTCACTCTCAGGAGCGGGTGTGGCATAAACTGGATGTCACTAGAGCACTGAGAATCTACCTGGATCGCACTGCTCTATTTAGGAAATCCTCTACCCTAT
The DNA here is from genome assembly GCA_003113815.1 of Sphenodon punctatus. Lineage (NCBI taxonomy): Eukaryota > Metazoa > Chordata > Lepidosauria > Sphenodontia > Sphenodontidae > Sphenodon > Sphenodon punctatus. Next base: position 1,036,384 of record QEPC01010841.1, on the reverse strand, counting down.
TTGTGGCGAATGCTCCACAGAATAAGGGGAAGAGGGCATTTAAAGCAGTGATAGCAAGATGGATAGCACTGTGTATTAAGAAGGCCTATAGGGCACAAGGCAAGATTCCACCAGATGGAATTTTTGCTCATTCATTAAGAGGGGCAGCTACGTCACAGACTTTCGGGAACTCAGCCTCCTATGGGGAAATCTGTAGAGCAGCAATATGGTCATCGGTCCATTCTTTCACGAGACATTACAGAATCCCTCTGCAAGAATCGGTCGAAGCGGCGTTTGGGAGACGGGTGCTCCAGGCGGTGCTCTAGGGGAATGTTGGTTTCCACTAGAGCACTCGGCACATCAGTAAATTACTCTTCTCCCTCCCTGCAGCAAAGCTATATCATTCTGGGACATTGCTTGGGAAGGTCCCTACTGTACTGGCTGGCCATCCAGGAGGACCTCCAGGGAGAAAGGAAAATTGGGCACTTACCTCCTGAATTTTCCTTCTACGGGAGGTCCTCCTGGACGGCCAGACCCACCCAGAGTAAAGAGTAACTCTGTGGTGAGTGTCATTTGAGCTAATTTCAGTTTAAGGGAAAGCCTTTTTTCTACAGTTAGGTTAAGGAATTTAGAGTTCAAAGGCCTGGACTCTGGACTGGACTTATACCCTCTGGAGACGTCTATCCCCTAATAGGGGATAAAGAGTAAAAAACGGGGTTTTGTTTTTAAAAAATTCTCAAAATGTTAGTTAAAATTATTATTATCGGTAGTGTCTTTTAGTAAAGGATAAACAGCGTGAAAGAAAGCTGGATTACACTGGAGATGGGATGGAGATCCCTGAAGCATGGACACAAAGTATAGTATGTCTGCCTCCTACTGGTAGTGACGGGGATCTACCCTACTGTGCTGGCTGGCTGTCCAGGAGGACCTCCCGTAGAAAGAAAATTCAGGAGGTAAGTGCCCAATTTTCCTTTCTCAAATAATATGAGCACATGGGGACATTCTGTAAAACTTAACTGGTGGCAGATTAAAAACAAACAAAAGAAAGTAATTTTTCACTCAGTGCACAATTAACTTGTGGAACTTGTTGCCAGATGATGTTGTGAAGGCCAGTAGTATAGCGAGGTTCAAACAAGAATTGGATAAATTCTTGGAGAATGGCTTCCTAAATGGCTATTCATCAAGTAGATGGAGTTAGGAGGGAACAGCAAAGATCACTCCATTATGACTTCTTGGGTATTTCTCTGAAGCACCTGGGAGCGGCCAGTGTCGGAGACAGAATGTTCAGCTCGATGGTTTCATTGGACTGACTCGGTATGGCACTACTTATTAGGGATGGGAATTCCGGATCTACCGGTATCCGATAATGCCGGTATCGGGCGTACCGGCATTATCGGATTCGGCCCGGTAATCCGGCCCCCGGTACCGGATTTC
>QEPC01010841.1:992599-1033889 GCA_003113815.1 Sphenodon punctatus | reverse complement strand
CCCCCCCCCCCCCCCATTGTTTTCTTTACCTGGATGCTCTCACTGGATCCAGCACTCCTTTGCATTCTGGTCTCCCTGCAGGTATATTTACTCTTAATGTCCACTGTTACACCCCTTCATTTTCTCCTTTGTTTGTTTGTTCTTCTAGAATAAGTTATCGCCCTCAATATTGACATTCCAAATTTGGAATGTCAATGTTATCCCACCAGTTCTCAGTAAATCCAATCAGGTCAGAACTCCATTTCATATTAAGACTTCCAGTTCCCCTGATGTTAGTCTACAAATGTTTAATATTTTTGTTAAAAAGTCCCATGCAGGACTCCTCTTCTGTTTTACCCTTAACATGGAGCTTACTATAGAAGTGTTCCACAGATCTTGTTTCCAATCTTTGATGCAGGTTTTCATCCTTGGCACTTACCTCTGGGTTTGTCACCGTCCCATTTAGATCCTAGTTTACAACCCTCTTCACCAGGTTCGTTGGATGATGCCTGAAGATGTTTTTCCCAACCTTAGTAATATGGATCCCATACTTGCTTGGTCCTTCAATCTCTCTTTGACCAACACTTATTCTGAAAGATCACTGCTTAGCAGTGACCAGAAGTGGGAGCCATGAGTATGTATATTTGAACAAGAAAGAGCTTGCCTGTGCAGCAAATGACATTCTCAAAGATGTTCTGTCTTAATGGCCTCCACAACTCAACCTCCTTCCCTGTTTTAATTTGGAGACATTTATCTTTATTTCTTTAATATGTGGTTGTCCTAGCACTACTAGTTAGAATATTCTGAGTTTGCATGCATACTGCTTAAATGGAAACCACAAGATGGATCATTCTGAACATTAGGTACTGCACAAGGGAGTAACATCTCTTTTTGGGATGCTCCAGCTGTTCTTCATTTCCTCTGGTATTGCTTGTAGCTTTACAGCTTTCTTACTTTTTAAAGAGATTTAGATGTTTCGTTGCTTTGTGACAGACCAGTGTAAAACTCAGAAATTGTGCACAAAACTGTTAAGTACGTAAAGGAAGCAAACTGAGAAAACTGAGTGGGTTTTTTTCTCCATTGTCCTTCAGTTACAATAATTCTCACTGACCATTTAGTGCACTGCATAGGTGTGCCTCAGTTAAATTTGTGATATTGAAGTCTCAGCACCATTAGTTGCCCTAGCTTCCCTTCTCTAGCTTTTGTGGGATGGAGGAAGAATGTCCTGACTTGCTGCTCTCTTCACCATTGTATCAGTGCATAATTGGTTGATGAACCCAGCTCTGTCTTCATGTCTTTATCCTTTGGCCAGTAGAATCCTTTGCTGGTGCCACACTTACCGTGCTGTGTGGGTTATGCAAAAAGAATGGAAATTCATGGAACAATTGTGCCAGACACTGCCAGATTTTGACACCATATTTTTTGACATGATGCAGAGACTTTAAATCAGTTCCTTGCACTCTTCTTATGGCCACGGCCCTGACATGTATGTAACACCCACAGCCTGCCTAGGTAGTGGGGTGATGTGGGAACTCAGCAGATTAACTGGCAATGAGATTCCTACTTAGTGAGGTGTTCAGAGAAACTATAAGACATGATCTGAAAAAATGGTGTCTTTACTTCCAGACTAAGATGGCTGCGAAGCAAGACGATGCACCAAATGAAAGTGCAGTACTTTTACCAGCAGTTACAGAGGTATGTTGGAACTTAAAGTTAAACACTAGCAAAGACAGTATGAGCACTGAAATATTGGTGCAAAATAATGAATTTCCTTCTTAACATCCTGGGGAATATAGATAGCTTAGAGGTAATAAAAGATGCAGTTAAGGGGCCTAGATCATCCAAAATGTTAGGTCTCTAGCCTCTGTCCAGTACGTGTAGTACTTGAAAGCCATTGGAAGAGTATGTAGGGCAATTTAATGTGCCTTATGTCTTAAGTCTATAGCTTAAGACATCTGTAGTTCAGTTCCACACAAGGTGGAATTTATCAGCCTGAAGCACCTCCAGCACTAACCAATCACATGGACAAAAATAATCAAAGGTTTCTGTGTGTATTGAGGAAAAAAGAGTGAACCATGTATCTAAGCCAAGTAGTTTAAAGGAGGCCATGGCAAAAAAGTTAGGAAACTTCTTCCTAAGAAAGCAAGTCAGCCATCCTATAATGGGTTTGTCCAGCTAGTCTCTTGACTTAAATGCTTTTCTTCAGCTAGGAGTCTTGTGAAATGTTATGCAAAGTGGGTTTTTTATGAAAGTGAAGAGTAGGTTAATCACAGTATTAAGCCGGTTATAGCCATAATTATGTCAACATGCTCCATAAAATACTGAAAAATTGTAATTACAGCGTTTGTATAGAGCAGAGGTTGGCAAATGGCAGCTCAGGAGCTGCATGTGGCTCTTGGGCACCTGTACTGGCTCTCGCCAGAAGTGACTGCCTAGGAGCATGTCCATGAGACTTCCTCAGAAGCAAGAGAAGCTGAGCTGCCATTAGAGTTGCCAGAGGCTCATGGGAGCCATGAGAACAGAGGAACGTGCCATGTGTTGCTGTTGCTTCTGCCTAAACCCACCAGACTGCCTGGGAGCTTCAGCTTTTATGTGAGGGGGGTGGAGTAAGAGAAGCCATGATCTATGTAATGCATCTTGTGGCCCCAGTAAAGTGTGGAGAAAATAGATCAATGAATTTAGGGATGCGTATATGAATGCCATTTTTTCCCCCCGTTTTTTTTCTTTTTTTTTAAAGCTTTTTTTAAAAACTTTTTTTTTTTAAAAAAAGTTTGCCTTAAAGATCTAGGAAACAATTGTATTCTGCATCCACAAATGTTTATGTGAGTAGAATTATGCCAGGAAATAGAATTCTTGTCCTGTGGAAAGTTCCAACTCCCCACAACTTCCCATCCCCATCTCAAATCAGGACAAAACGTCTCCCATTGAAACAGGAGAAATGTGGATGAGGGGCAGTATTTCTCACTGACAGTCTCTCTCACACACTTAACTTCCCCTTTCCCCCATACCTCCCACAGTGCTTTCAACCAGCCCCAGGATGACAGGAGATTACTACTTCTCTAGCCCATTCACTTGTAGGCATTCCACCCTGCCTGGCCTGTTGCTGACCAGGAATGGACAAGTGTGGGTTTCTGCCTCTGTTTAATGCTATTTTATTCTAATTATGGAGCACATAATTAGAATAAATTCTAATAAATTCTAATAAATTCTAATAAATTCTAATAAATTCTAATTATGAGAAAAGTCTCCCTCCCTCCATGGGACTTGGGGTGATTGGGTTTTGGGGCATTGGGGCGGATGCTTCCCTGACACCTTTGCTGCTGCTGCTTGCTCCTGGTGCAGCCCCTGCCTGCCCCACCCTCCCCAAGGAGGTCCTGTGGGCTGTAGTGGGGAGGATTTTCTAATTAGCCCTCCCCTATCAGCTCCTGGCCCTGCATCAGTGCTGATCAGGTGATTGGCGCTGGGGCAGGGCCAGGAGCTAACGTGGGAGGGCTGGCTGTTCTTCGAGTGGCTCTGTAATTTTGTGAGAATGTACAGAGCCATATGAAAGCACCATGGTCACAACCTTTTACGGTTGCTATCTTGTAACCATGGTTCTTTGAGATGGGTCTATACAATCTTACATTGTGAGAATGTACGGAGCCATCTCTAAGAACCTTGGTTACGAGGAAGCAACCTTCTCTTTAAACAGCAGCAGACAGGGAGACCGGCCGCAAGTGTGTGTGTGCGGTTGTGTGTCCTGTACTGTGCTGGGGGGTGTGTTTATGCGCTGTGACCAGCATGAAACAACCTTTTAAACAGCGGCAACAGGCAGGTGGGCCGGGCACAAGTTGTGTGTGCGTGCATGCTGTGGCTCAGTGCACCACAGCACACACACAACCAGCACACACCCCACAGCTTGTGGTGTGTGTGTGTGTGTGTGTGTGTGTGCAAGCGTGTGTGTGTATGGGGGAGTGAGAGAGATGGGGGGAGGGGGACAACGGAGGGAGAAGGGGAAACTGTGTGAGAGAGGGGGTTGCTTCCTCTCCCCTCCCATTCCCCCCTCTCATGATTGTCCCTCTCTCCCTGTGCCCCCCCCTCTCCCCATGGCTGCTCCTGCTCACCATGACTTCTGGAGGGGAGAAGGGAGCTGCTACCCAGCCCAAGGAGAGACCCACTATAATGTTCCTACTGTTCCCTCCTGCCTAGCAGTCTAAGCCTGCTTCTGACTTACTACCAGCCTGCCCAGAAGACCCAGCCGAGCAGCATCTGAGTTAAAGGACCACCCAGCCAAGAAAATATCTTTTCCTCTCCCTCTGATCTAAGCTCATTTGTGCTGCTGCACCCCAGAGTGGCAGGGCTTAGGAGTGGACCGGGGCCATCTGTGGCAGGGTTTGGGATGGGGTTGGGGGATGCTGTGGCCATGAGAGGGTTGTTTGATTGGTTTTGTGAAGGGGCCACATAAAATCTTGCTGAGGGCTGCATTCAGCCCCTACATCCAAAGTTTAGTTTCTCACCTCTGCTTTCATGGGGGGTGCTGTGTCCGTGTGGGAGGAGTTTGATATGTTTGATCAGCTGGATCTATGGGTAAAAACAGACACAATGCTAGCTCCACTTTAACATTGTTTTAACATTTCTTATGCTTGTTGCAGGGCTGTGTTGGTGCATGTTAAAGAAACATTAAAGTGGTGTTAAAGTGGAGTTAGCATTATGTCAGTTTTCTCCTCATACCCCTGGCATACTCCTCCGGATGGGTAGTTCCACCGTTGACCGCCAGGAGGCAGATGAGCTTTTTTCCTCTCTGCGCCTGCGTCACGGTGCTACCCGGCTGCAGCCCCAGTCCTTCATCTGCCTCCGAGACCGTCGGGAGGCTTTTAGGGATCCCCAGGTCCCTAGAAACAAGGTAGAATTAAATAAAGGAATAAAGAACTAAAAAAGGGAAGCCTAGGGAGAAAGGCTTCGGCGGGGCATTGGGGAGGCGATACTGGACCCCGTCTCGGTTCGCCAGGCCAGGCAAAGAAAAATTAAAAAATTTAAAAGAATCCCCGCCAGCTCCCTCGCACTGCGCCGGGGAGCAGGGGAGGCCACGATTACTTCCCGGGTAGCGGGACCCTCCACCGCGGCACTCCCCCCGCCCTAGGCCGGGACCAATCCGCTTGGCCCCGAGCCAGCTACACTGAGCCCTGCTCTAATCATGACTACCCCTGAGAGGGTACTGTCCCCCACCAACAGTGCAGGAGGGACAGAGGCAGCGGGCTCAGAGCAGGAGCCACGGGGGGACCAGAATCCCTCATTGGCTTCAATTGCCAAATCCATGCAGGAGATTATGGGGACAATAAAAGATCTGGCCCGTCCTAAAAAGAGCAGGAAACGCAAGAGTAGTTGCCCAGCGAAGGGCTCCTCCCGCAAAACACTGAGAGCGGGAAAAGCTCCTCGGCAAGGCAAAAAGTCTGCTAAATCCCCACTAGGGGGAGCTGGGCTGCAAGCCTTCATATCCCCTCAGGGCTCTGAGGAGGAGGATTTTCAAGCAGGCAGCAGTAAGAAACATAAACAGCAGTTCCTAGGGGATTCTGCTTCTGAGTCAGACTCTTCCCAGGAGAGTTCGGATTTAGAAGGGGAATGTTCTGACAACCTCCCCAGAGAGAAAGACAGACAGTTCCCTAGTCAGTGTAGGGAAGAGCTGCTGGGGCATGTTATTAAGACTCTCCAAATCAAGGAGAGAGCCATTAAGGAAGGATCCTTCGATTCAGAGGAAGAGGAAACTAGGGACTATCTGCCATCAGTACACGGCAGGGATCAGGGCTTACCCCTGGATAAAACATTTGAAAAAATTGTGTTGGAAGAATGGAAGCACCCTGATAAGTCCCATAAAATGCTCAGAGTACAGGAGAGCCTGTACGCCTTCTCTAGGAGAAAGGAACCTCTCTTCAAAAGCCCCAAAATCGATGCGGCCGCTGCTTCTCTAGCACGCCAGACTGTCTTTCCTATGGAAGGGGACTGCCATCCCCGTGACCCCACTGACAGGGGAGTGGACTCAGCCCTTAAGAGGGCAGCAGACTCCACGGCAGCATCCCTCAAAATTAATATTGTGGCCTCCTATGTGTCTAGAGCATTACTAGCGTGGATGCAAGAGGCACAGGACCCAGAGTTGCCAGAAAAAAGAGCACAAAAACTCCCCTCCCGCATCTGCATGGCTACTGCCTTTTTAGCAGACGCAACCACCGATGCTCTAACATGGTCAGCCAGGGCTCTGGCAGGAGACATAGCAGCTAGACGCAGGGTTTGGTTAAGATCCTGGCAAGGGGACCCCACGGCCAAGAATCTCCTGACCTCGGCACCCTATACAGGTTCCAAGCTTTTTGGAGTGTGCCTGGAAAAGGTTCTGGAAGAGGCCAATACCAAGGATAAGGCAAAAACCCTCCAACAAGTGACTCCAAAGAGGGGTTTTTTCGTGGCCAACCTTTCAAATTCAGGGGCTTCGGCGGCACTTCCAGAGGAGCGTTTAACCAAGGCCACAAGGATTTCTCCAGAGGCTTCTCCTTCAGAGGAAGGGGATTCAAAGCGGGGAGATTCGATAGACGTAGGCAGAGAGGTTTTGGGACCAACAACCCCAAGCAAGATGCCTGACTATGCCTCCCCGGAGGTAGGAGGAAGGCTACAACAATTCAAAGACATCTGGGGAGCCTCAGTCTCAGATGCCTGGGTCCTATCCTGCATCTCGGAGGGATACAAAATAGAGCTAAGACGTGCCCCCAGACAACACTTCATACCGTCTCCAGTCTCCAAAAACCCGCAAAAACACGAGGCTATGCTGAAGGAGATCAAGAGATTGCACGACAGCAACGTAATCGAAAAAGTACCAGCTCAAGACCGTTTCTCAGGAACCTATTCCATCATTTTCCTGGTCGCCAAGAAGGGCGGCAAATGGAGAGCAGTACTGGACCTAAAGGCACTAAACAGATATGTAAAACGCCGCAGATTCAAGATGGAAACAGCGACCTCAGTATGTCAGAGCCTTCAGAGCGGAGACTGGATGACGTCCTTAGACCTAAGGGAGGCCTATCTCCATGTTCCAATCTGGGGCTCCCACAGAAAATGGATAAGGTTTGCCTACAACAAACAACAGTGGCAATTCAGAGCTCTACCATTCGGTCTCTCCTCAGCACCCAGGACTTTCACAAAGATCCTGGCCCCTCTGATAGCCAACCTACACAGCAGGGGAATACATATTTACGCATATCTCAACGATCTCCTGATCAGGGGCAGCTCACCCGACAGGGTGAAGAAACATCTCAACCTAGTCATTCTCTACTTAGAGAAACACGGATTCCTCATAAACAGGGAAAAGAGTAAACTAACCCCAACACAGAAGTTGGAACATCTAGGAATCCTAATAGATACCTCCTTAGACCACGCATTCGTCTCAGTCGACAGGAGGGAAAAGATCCATCGACTAATCCACCTCCTCAGAGGTCGGAGCCGCATGAGACTCAAACCCCTAGCGATCCTGCTAGGCCTCTTAGTATCCTGCATAGGACAGGTGACATGGGATCGCTTCAACCTTCGCCCCTTACAGAGGCGGCTCAGGGCTTTGCAAAGAGAGCTCACATTAGGTCTCAATCCGTGGGTCTCCATTCCACAGGACTTAAAAGACTCGATGTCCTGGTGGTTAGAGCCAAAAACATTCTTAGAAGGGGTACCTCTCTCGGAACCAGTGAGAGTAGTAGTAACGACGGACGCCAGCCTCATGGGCTGGGGAGCTCACTCAGGACCCCACACAGCTCAGGGCCTCTGGTCCCAGAAAGATGCGACGAAGAGAATAAACATTCTCGAACTGAAGGCCATCCGACTGGCACTTCAACACCTCTATCCGACCTTTGTCTCGCAACACCTCCTGGTATATACGGACAACGTGGCAGCGAAGGCCTACGTCAATCACCGGGGGGGATCGAGATCGAGGGAGTTGCATTGGGAAGCGACCAGATTATTTTCATGGGCTCAATTACACCTAGCCTCGATAAAAGCCCTCCACATCAAGGGACAGGAGAACACACGCGCAGACTGCCTGAGCCGACAGACACTCGACCCGCATTAATGGTCTCTAGACAGATCGGTGTTCCAGCATCTCGTGAACTGGGTGGGCCTTCCACTGATGGACCTGTTCGCCACCAGGGAAAACTCGCAAGTTCCTCGCTTCATCTCCCGCACGCGATGCAGAGAGGCGGAAGGGACCGACGCACTAAACAGGCCATGGCCCAAGGGGCTATTATACGCCTTTCCACCCATCCCACTAATCCAGAAGACTTTATCCAGAGCAATCAGAGACAACACACATTTCTTACTGATAACTCCATGGTGGTCCAGGAGGCCATGGTTTTCAGAACTAATCGAACAAAGCAACGCGCAGTACCAAAAACTACCCCTCATTCCATCCCTACTTACACAGGGACCGATACCTTGCTCAGAGATTCAAACGTTAAATCTGACTGCGTGGAACTTGAACGATCCGCACTGAGAGCGAGGGGTTATTAGGAAGCTGTCCTGAACACAATTCAACTTTCCAGAAGACCTGCCACCAGGCGAAGCTATAGAGCCACATGGAAGACTTTTGCAGCGTGGTCTAGCCAACGGGACCAAGACCCAACCAAGGCAGGAGTAGCACAAGTCCTTGAATTCTTGCAAATGGGACTAGATAAGGGTCTTAGAGCAAACGCTCTGGCCAGACAAGCAGCGGCCATAGACTCGGTGCTTAGATCAGTAGCCAACAGAATAGTCTCGACACACAGGAACGTTAGGAGGTTCTTGAGAGCAGCAAGGAATTTAGCTCCTCTGGTAGTACCATCTTGGGACCTCAACCTGGTTCTCGAGGCCCTTACCAAGCCTCCTTTTGAACCTCTAAGACAGATTTCACTGTATTTTTTAACGCTAAAGGTTATTTTTCTTGTAGCAGTCACATCTGCGAGGAGGGTGTCAGAACTGGGAGCTCTGTCCATGGAGGAGAACTTCTGTATTTTTCAGAAGGAATCAGTCACCCTAAGGCTAGACGAAGCCTTTTTACCTAAGGTAAATTCTCTCTTCCATAGGGCACAAGAGGTCATCTTACCATCTTTTTGCCCCAGACCGACACATCCCAAAGAGAGAGCCTGGCATAAGCTAGATGTCAGAAGGGCCTTAAAAATATACCTAGATAGAACGAAAGGGTTTAGACAATCCACAGCCTTATTTATAAACATCAGGAAGAGTCAACAGGGTCTTAAAGCCACAAAGACCTTAATTTCCAAGTGGCTAAAACTAAGCATAACTGAGGCTTACAAGGCAAAGGGTAGGGTCCCCCCCCTTCAGATCTGGGCTCATTCTGTAAGAAGCGCAGCCACCTCTTACGCATTCAAGGCAAAAGCCTCGTACGAAGAGATATGCAGGGCAGCCACGTGGGCGTCTATACATACCTTCGTTAGGCATTACAAGATTAACATCTTCCAATCGGCAGAAGCTGCCTTTGGCAGAAGGGTACTGCAGGCGGTACTGGACACGCCCAGTGCTGCTTCCTCCCACCCTTAAATTGGGAGACTTTGCTTGGGTACGTCCCATCCGGAGGAGTATCCCAGGGGTATGAGGAGAAAGGAGAATTGGTTACCTACCTTCGGGAATTCCTTTCTCTCATATCCCTGCATACTCCTCCACCCCTCCCTGCCGAGCAGCAGCATGATTAGCAAGGGGTGTGGGGCCAGTACCACAAACGTGTTAGTCTCTGCTCAGAGACCTACTTCATATTTAAATAGGTTCGTTAATGATTGTTAGTTGTTATAAGGTTGTTCAGTTATAATCACTAGATAGATTGAGAGTTCAGCTTGCAACGGACTGGCGCTGGAGCCAGGTAGTACCGTGACGCAGGCGCAGAGAGGAAAAAAGCTCATATGCCTCCTGGCGGTCAACGGTGGAACTACCCATCCGGAGGAGTATGCAATGATATGAGAGAAAGGAATTCCCGAAGGTAGGTAACCAATTCTCCTTTCACCCAAAGTTTGAACTTCTGTATTTGGGGTTTTAATAGGGATATGCTCAAGAGAAGGAGGGTCTGTATCTGTCCCATGGATCTGTCCCTATCCTTGTGTGCCTGCCCTCATCTCTGCTCACTTGGGAATGAGCCATGTTTTTCAGTGCTTTGGTGTTTGAGATCCAGGCCCAAATCCAAGAACTGTAGTGGGGTCACACAGAACCTTACTGAGGACTGCGTTCAGCCCCTAGGCCTGAGTTTCAGTTCCTCACCCCTGCTTTCATGGTGGGGGGTGGGTGCTGTGGCTGTGTGTGGGTGGTTTGGTCTATGCTTGATCAGCTGGATCTATGAGCTTTTGTGTTGGGAGTATAATAGGAATATTCTTAAGAGAAGAGGGTTCAGATCACTCTTAAGAAACTGGAGTTCTTTTAACTTCTATTTATTTTTTTAAAAGTTTAGAGGAAAAACAATGCTATTTACACTGCAATGAGCGAGAAATAGGACAGGCTGCTGCTATGGCAGGGTTCCTCTCTGTCACAGGCTACCAAGTTGCTCCCGCTCACCCCCTTGTTCCTTCCTCCCCATCAGCTACTCTTCTCACCAGCAATTTGGAAAGTTCCATTATTATAGCACTGACCATGTGCCTGATGTTGAACAGTCCTGATTAGAGGGAGGCCCCTGTGCCCAGGGGCTTACGGTCTGCCTCCCCTAAAGGCTTCTCTGGAACTCTGCTGGGCTCAAGCCCCATAGCTCTGCTTCCCAGCGAGGTGTCTGAACAACCCATCAAACACAATTTAGCCATGGCAGAGATATCTGTCCTGCTTTGTGATTGGCTGGTGGAGCCAGTGCTCTGCAATTTTGGCTCATAAGATTCTGAGGAGCAGCTGTGATTCAGCTTCTGAGAACTAAGGGATGAAGTAATACACATGGCCATTAAGGCACTGCAGAGCTCAGGACCAGCCTTGGCCAAGGACCACACTTGAACTGCCCAAGAACCACATACGACTCCTGAGCCACAATTTGACCATCCCAGGTATATTAAATATACCATCCTCTTGCTCCGGCTCTTAAAAGGTACCAGATCTTTCTCCAGGCACACCCAAAATTAGAACAGTAATACAAGAAGTCATTAGCCACTTAGACTGGATTATCTTTTCCTTTCTGTCCTGAGATGCCAGCAGGAAGGTTGCTAAGAGTCCTGTCAGCTTATTCTCTATGTAGGAATGAGTCTGATTTGATTCCTCATACTTTCTAAACAATGGGTGCATCCAGGCTCGTGCACAGCTTTGTAACCCACTCTTCTCCCCCCCGCACCTGTGCACAGCTTTGCAACTCACTCTCCGCCCCCCCCAGCTTTGCAACCCACACAAGCACTCTGAACTTGTGGAGGAGGAGCCTAAGTTGGTAGCAAGCACAATATGTGAGACTGTACAACGTCTTTACTACTTACGTAGCATGGAAGTTAAGGCTGTCCTGTTCTCCCGAACCCCATATAAAAGCTGCCCCTAGACATACTCCTGTTTTCTAGCTTCAGTGTTGCTGTCAACCTGGAAAGGGAAAAGGACTCGGAGTAGAAGACCAAGATTAAGTGTAGATATATGGACCCTAAGTTGTAAGGGAGAAGAATTTGATAGTGTACATTCTCTTGCTGCTGTTGTGGCGTGAGAATTAAGGCTGTGGCCTTAACTTGCAATTTCCGTGCTTTTTGGAGTAGAACTGGCCTTAACTCCTTTCATAAGCAAAGTTTTTTTTTTAAATTATGGAATTCTCTTTTGGCTTACGCAAATATCTAGCTACAGTGTTGTTCATGTCATCACACAACAAGAGCCAAGAAAACCCTGTGCTGAAGTGAGTCCTGTGGATATGTATTTCGAGCATCTTGTTCAGTATAATTATAAATAGTTATTCAAAATCTTACAATCTTTGGCTGCTATATTTTTAGCCACTGTTCTCTCTCTTAAGTGATGCAGCATGGACTCCACTGGATCTGCCTTCCCTGATTGCTGAACATATTCCGATTCAGCAAGAACAGGTCTTTTGGAAGGTACTTTTGGTGTTGCCAGGCTATGAAGAATGTCTAGCTGAAGATTCCATCAGGTAAGGAAAAAATGTATCAGCTGTTTTTTGCCCATAGGTCATTATAGAGTTACATCTCAGGTTCTTTAGATTTTGCAGCAGTCTGTTTGTCTCATTGTTGGCCCCCCAGAAGGATCCAAAATCAGCAATCCTGTGAGGCTGCCATAGTAGAAGTTTACCAAAAAAGTGTCTTCAGATGGACCCAGGGCTGGCCACACCCAGTCTTGCTCTGAGAGTGACAAACCCTGCATCCCCTGCGTCTAGCCCTGCCTCCGTTGAGTTTATACGAACCCAGCAGCTGCCATGGCCTACAGTCAGCCCACCCCTGTGTCCCCCTCTACCACACCATAGAGTTGAGAGTGCATAACCCTGTACAGTCAGCCCTCCCAGTGTCCCCCTCCACCACACCATAGAGTTGAGAGTGCATAACCCTGTGCTTTAGGCTGCTGCCCGTAGACAACCCCTGGCCAAGAGCAGAGCTGAAGCAGCTGACCAGATGGACTGTGACCCTGTCTCCAGCTGGTGCCCCGGGTTTGGATGGCCCACTCCGGTGATGGTCCTCTTGGATGTTCTAGAGCACTGCTAGCAAAGCTGCCCCAGAGCACGCACAGCCTGCCCCACCTCTGCTCTGCCTGCACATCTGGTGGCCCTCCTTTTCACGGATGGGCCACTCGGGCGAGGCGGGGTGGGGTAACTGTCAGTCGGTTTAAATGCAAAGACTCGGAAACCTCCTCTATCCCCTTCCTAAGACTGCTCTACTAGATGAGTATACCTCTTAGACTGAGTCCAGAAGTATCTTGTATTTGAATTTGAATTTATTTACGGCCAATTTGGCCAAACTTACAATTCCACACAAAAAACATCTCATTACAATTTTGAGATGTACCTCTTAGACTGAGTCCAACAGTATATTGTATTTCAACTGCCTGCCAGCTTTCTGTATGCCTTCATTAAGCATTGCAAAGTGGATGTCTCCTCCTTGTTAGATCCTGTATTCAGAAGAAGGTTACAGGCCCATGTCCATCTCTGATCTTTTCTCTTCTTCTGTTCCTTCCTTCCTTTTCCCTTGTCCCCTCCCCATCACATCCAGGTTTTCTGGAGGTGATGGCTTGTAATTTATCATTGGGTAAAAGGAATTTTTGTATTTGAAAAAAAATATTTCTCCTCTTACTTCCTTCTCCTCCTCCGCTGGGTAGCTCTGCTGCTGGCCGATAGGAGGCAGATGACTCATTTCTTTTATGCGCATGCGCGCCAGGAGCTACCCGGTTCCTCAGTCTTGTCATCTGCCTCGGCCGCATAGGACGCGTTCCGCGGGAGCTCGAGGGCTCTGAAAAAAGAAAAAGAAAAAGAAAGTAAAGGGCCTCGGAGTACTGGGCAGGTGAGGGAATAGGGGCAGTTGGAGAAGCTTCTCCCCCCCCCCCCTCCGCCCGCCGAAAGTTCAGCTCCGGGGCGGCGCGCCGCGCCCGAGAGCTCTGGGGCCATACTTTACTCCCATGACTGGGAGCCTATAATACAAGCAGCGGTAACTCCGGGGCGGCATGGCCGCACCCGCGAACACCGGGGGCCAATCGCAAAAAGCGAAAAGGGCAAAACGAGCAGGGAATAGCTCCGGGGTGGCGCGCCACGCCCGAGAGCAAGTGGGGCCGCAACGGCCGTTTTCTACCATAAGCCCTAGGCGGGGAACTCGGGGACAGCGCTGCTGGGCCTCGGAGTCTCCCCAGCCATTATTGTGTCACGAGGGTTCCTTCTTTACAAGGAGGCCAGGCCTTATCGCACGAGGGATTTTTCTACCTCGCCACAGCATGTGCCGGCCCCCTGCAGGGCAGAGGCAGCGTTACGGGTCTTTTCCCAAGCATGCTGTGTGGCCTAATATTTGCTACAGGGGCAGACATCTTGCCTAGCAACAGCACGTGCCAGCCCCCTGCTGGGCAGAGGCAGCGCTGCTGGTCTTCTCCCCAGCAACAGCCTCTCGTGGCTCCTCCTAGTCCAGAGCGGAGACAGCCAGTCTGGGCTCCCTCCGGTGGAGAGTTAACCCTTACGTGCCTGATTTTCCCTTATCTTTCTTTGCACAGGCCATGAGCACGGGACAGCCCCCCCGCGGGGCCACCCCCCCTCCATTGGCAGCCCCCTCCCAGGAACAAGACACGCAAGTACGCCTGGCCTCCATAGAGAAATCTATTGGAGAGATCTTGGCCACCCTGGGGAACTTGCCCAAACCTAGTAGGAAGCGGCAGCCCAAGCCTCTGCCTAAGGCCAAGGCAGGGACCTCTGGCACAAAGAGACCTAGACGCCCCTCCGTTGACACTCGTCACTCTATTCGGTCCTCAGCCGAAAGTGACCAAGAGGGCCAGCAGGTTGACCTGATCCAGGCCCTTTCCGAGCATGGGCAGACCGAGCACTCCTCGGCTTCCGAGCACTCCCAATCAGAATTAGAGGAGGGCGAATGGGTCGAACAAACTACAGAGTCTCACGATGCAGAGAGGCAATTTCCTGGTCAGTACAGGAATGAGCTTATCGCTCACGTGATAAAAACCCTGCAGTTACAGGAGAAACCTCCTAAGCGGGACTCCTCTGACTCCCAGGAAGAGGATACACGCCTATACATTCCATCAGTTCATGGCAGAGACCAGGGCCTCCCCTTAGACAAGGCCTTTGAGAAGCTGGTTCTGCAAGAATGGAAGCAGCCTGATAAGAATTTTAAAATGAATAGGGCTCAGGATTCCCTTTACTCGTTCTCCAGGAGAAAGGCTCCATTGTTCCGTTCACCTAAAGTGGACGCGGGGGCTGCTTCCCTAGCTAGGCACACGGTGTTCCCCACTGAGGGGGATTGCCACCCCCGGGACGCAACGGATAGGGCGGTGGACACTGCTCTAAAGAAGGCTTCCGAATCCACTTCGGCAGCCCTGAGGATAGGAATAGCGTCCTCCTATGTTGCAAGAGCCATGCTAGCTTGGCTCCAGGAGCTCCAAGACCCCGAAATTTCAGAGGGTAAGGCTCAACGCCTGAATTCCAGGGTACACATGGCGGCCGCCTTTTTAGCAGACGCGACCACTGACAACTTAATATGGTCAGCCAGATCCGTAGCCAACAATGTGGCCGCTAGGCGTCGGCTTTGGCTACGCTCCTGGGATGGGGATGTCACCGCAAAGAACTTACTTACTGCCTCCCCATACAAAGGCTCAAGATTGTTTGGTGTGTGCCTGGAGAAGGTCTTGGAGGAGGCGTCCAGTAAGGATAAGACTAAGACCCTCCAGCAATTGTCCAGTAAAAGGGGTTCCTTTAGACAGCAGCCCTTTCGCTTCAGGGGCTTCTCAGCCCCGTACAGACGATTCCAAGCACCGTCACAGAGGGCGTATACTACCAACTTTGCCTTCCGGGGCAGAGGGAGGGGCTTCCGCTCGGGCAGGTATGACAGGCGCAGATCTAGAGGCCCCCCTGCCACTCAACCCAGGCAGGACTCCTGACTGCTCCGCCCAGCAGGTCGGGGGCAGGATCCAACTCTTCCACGAGGTTTGGGCTCTCTCGGTTTCAGACGCCTGGGTCCTATCCTGCGTGGAACAGGGATACGCTGTCGAATTCGACTCCCCCCCTCCAAGCAGATTTCTGGTCTCCCCCGCTTCAAGGGATCCAGGAAAACATCACGCAATGAAAAGCGAAATCAAGAGACTACACAACTCCAGAGCAATAGAACAGGTGCCGCTGACCCAACTGTTCTTGGGAATGTACTCCATTCTTTTCCTCGTGGCAAAGAAGACCGGGACCTGGAGAGCAGTATTGGACCTGAAGGCACTAAATCAGCATGTGACAAAGAAAAGGTTCAAAATGGAGACAGTAACCTCCATTTGTCACAGCATTCACAAACTCGACTGGATGGTATCCCTGGATCTACAGGACGCTTACCTCCACATCCCGATCAGATCGACCTCCCGGAAGTGGCTACGCTTCGCCTACGGCCACCAACATTGGCAGTTTCGAGTCCTTCCTTTCGGACTGGCATCAGCACCCAGGACTTTCACCAAGGTGCTGATCCCCCTGGTGGCGAACCTCAGGATGGAGGGCATTCACATCCATCCTTACTTAGACGATCTCCTGATCCGAGCCCAGTCACCGGAGAAGACCATAGAGGATCTCAACAGGACTATCCTCTATCTGGAACAGCACGGGTTTCTCGTCAACTTGGAGAAAAGCCATCTGACTCCGACACGAACACTTCAACATCTGGGTGTAGTCATCGATACCACCTCCGACCGCGCGTTCGTGCCACCAGACAGGGCACGGAGGATAAGGAAGCTGGTGGCAACCCTCAGATCAGCACGTCGCCTCAGACTCAAGTCACTCGCTTCACTCCTGGGCCTGCTAGTCTCCTGCACTGCCCAGGTGACATGGGGCAGGTTCCACCTTCGTCACTTGCAGAAGCTGCTAGCTCCTTTGCAGCGAGAGCTCACGAGCGGGCTGAATCCCTGGGTACTCATACCAGGACACCTAAAAAACTCAATGTCCTGGTGGTTAGAGCCCGCACACTTCCTGCAAGGGGTCCCCCTCACAGACCCCCCGAGGGACATAATCACGACAGACGCCAGCTTGACAGGCTGGGGGGCGCACACGGCGACACGCTCGGTGCAAGGACTGTGGTCCCCCCAGGATGCGAAACAACCAATAAACTTCCTGGAGCTGAAGGCCGCTCGCCTGGCCCTTCAACACATCTTCCCCTCCGGGACCAATCGTCACCTACTCATTTACACAGACAACACCACAGCCAAGGCATATATCAACCATCAGGGCGGATCCAGGTCGCCCCAACTCCATCGGGAAGCAACACGTCTATTCCGATGGGCCCAATCCCATGTTCTTTCCCTGAAAGCACTCCACATCAGGGGCCAAGACAACATCACCGCAGACTGGCTCAGTCGCCAGGTATTGCAGCCTCACGAGTGGATGCTCAACAAGGCAGTGTTCCAGAGCATTGTGGGCTGGTTCGGAGTCCCTGTCATCGACCTGTTTGCATCGAGGAACAACACTCAGCTGCCCCGCTTCATGACACGGGATCCATGCCAGCAGGCGGAGGCAATCGACGCCCTGAACCAGCCCTGGCCGCAGGGGCTACTCTATGCCTTCCCTCCGTTTCCACTGCTTCTACGCACTGTCGCAAAAGCGCGCAGGGAGAGAGCGCTCCTAATCCTGATCGCTCCCTGGTGGCCCCGGAGACCCTGGTTCTCGGAGCTCATTCAACTGAGTCAAGGCCAGTACAGGAAACTTCCGCTGCGGTCAGACCTTCTTCGTCAGGGTCCCATTTCCTGCCCAGACGTCCAGACTCTACAGTTGACAGCCTGGCGATTGAACGCGCTGCACTAAGACGAAGGGGTTATTCGGAACCAGTTCTGGATACCCTCCAAAGCTCTAGAAAACCAGCCACCAGGAGGTCGTACCAAAGTACTTGGAAAACCTTTGCTCACTGGTCAAGGCGAAAAGACTTGGACCCTAGACGGGCACGAGTGCCTCAAGTCTTAGAGTTTTTACAGCAGGGTCTAGACAAGGGTCTCAGGGCAAATACCTTAGCTAGGCAGGCGGCTGCCCTTGATGCCGTTTTAAGAGCTGAAACTGGTAGACCTATTTCCACGCACGCTCATGTTCGAAGGTTCATCCGAGCGGCCAGGCTTCTGTCCCCTCCTGTTATTCACCGGGTACCTTCCTGGAATCTTAATTTGGTCTTAGAGGCTCTGACAAGACCTCCTTTTGAGCCATTGAAACATATATCCTTATATCTTCTGACACTAAAAACAGTCTTCTTGGTGGCAGTCACGTCAGCTCGAAGAGTTTCGGAGCTGAGTGCACTGTCCATGGAGGACAATTTTTGCATTTTTCGACCAGATTCGGTCGTACTTAGGTTGGACCCGGCCTTCATCCCGAAGGTAAATTCGTATTTTCACAGGGCCCAGGAGTTGGTGCTCCCTTCTTTTTGCCCCAATCCTGTTCACCAAAAGGAAAAGGTCTGGCACAAGCTAGATGTCAGACGAGCGCTAAAAATTTATTTGTCCAGGACTCAGTCCTTTCGTAAATCCACGGCCCTTTTTGTTAACACTCGACCAGCTCTTCAGGGTCTCAAGGCATCTAAAACCTTGTTGTCTAAATGGGTAAAACAAGCCATTATTGAAGCCTACAAGGCCGGCGGGAGGATTCCCCCCTTACAGATCTGGGCCCACTCAGTTCGCAGTGCGGCCACCTCGTACGCCTTTAAGGCACAAGCCTCCTACGAGGAGATTTGTAGAGCCGCAACCTGGGCGTCCCCACATACCTTCATAAGGCATTACAAGATCAATATTTTTCAATCAGCTGAGGCTGCCTTTGGCAGGCGGGTACTGCAGGCAGTACTGGAGGCTCCCAGTGCTGTCGGCTCCCACCCGTAGAGGAGGGATTTGGCTCTGGTACATCCCAGCGGAGGAGGAGAAGGAGGTAAGAGGAGAAAGGAGAATTGGTTACCTACCTTCGTGAATTCCTTTCTCTCTTACTCTCCTGATCCTCCTCCGACCCTCCCTGCCGTACAGCACTCAGCATCTCACTTATACATCTGTTTTGTAACTTGACCAAGTTCGGTCCCAGTTCAACTAATTCTTGATGTTTTGTTCTTAACGTATTACAGTTTTTCTGCTGAAGTTATGTTTTTCCAGGTGATACTGATTACAGGGGCACTCGGCTATATTATGGACTGAGGAACCGGGTAGCTCCTGGCGCGCATGCGCATAAAAGAAATGAGTCATCTGCCTCCTATCGGCCAGCAGCAGAGCTACCCAGCGGAGGAGGATCAGGAGAGTAAGAGAGAAAGGAATTCACGAAGGTAGGTAACCAATTCTCCTTTCTCATACCACAAATTTTCCCTTCACATATATATGTATTGATCTTTTTTAAAAAACAACAACAACCCAACCCCACCCCCCCACCCCAAGTAAGTACAATTAATTTTGCTCTATAGATTTTTTACAACCCTGCAAAACTTGCTTCAGAAGCCAGGAAGTGCAAGTTATTTTAAGGAGATACGTTGAATGATTATTTGTTGCACTTTACAGGAGTTTGTGAGCTACTAGGGATTGGAGAGCTAACAACAATTTTACACAATGTTGCAATGTGAGCCTGCAGGCTGGAGCTTTCTTGAAAAAAGAATTTCCTCTGTATCCTGCAAAGTACTCCTTAGTGGGTTTTTGTTTGTTTGTTCTTAAATGTTGCATTATACAGCCTTGGGGATTCTGTATGTTTTCATACAAAGACCACAATTCTTTAAAAAAATGAAAAAGGAAAAAAAAAAACTTGGCAGAAGTAGTATAGGGGCAGAGTGTTACATGTACGCTTCCCAGTATTTTCAGTCATTTTCCTGAAGCATTATTAGCATCTGATCATACAGGCCATTGAATATGAAAGTTCACAACTCCTTTAGCTAAAGTGCTGTCCTGACCCTTCTCCCAGGCGATCCTTGTGAATGGCCAGTTCATACTATGTGGGTTAGATTCCTAACACTACCAGGAGGAGGCAGACTTGCCTATTTTTTTCTCTCCTAGAGTATGCTCAGAAGGGATCAACCCCTCAGACTTCAGTTGTTCATCTGCCTCCACAGTATTAGCACGTAGACTTGGCAGCCTCTGTCTTTAGATGGACCTAGCAAACATTGTTGATTTTTCTTTTTTTATACATTTTTAAAAGTTGATTTAGCTTAAATTTGGAATCTCAAGCAAACAGATGCCAGGGAGCAAGGATTCTCTCCTTGTTCACTAACCCCTCCCTCCCGGGGGTCTAGAAGAGTGGATGCAAAAGAGTTCCAGGCGGGCCTCTGTATTTTGCTGCTTTTTCCCCCCCGCTAAGCTCTGCTGAGCCTCAGATGAGGTGCCAGTTCACTCCCACCCGCAGGCCCCCAGGCCTTACCACAACAGCGGTAGAGAAAGCGAAACCAAACCAGCCGAGGCTCACGTGGCCTGTAGCAGGCACAGAGACGCTGGAGTGCATCCAACGGCCTGAAGTGGGACCTGGCTGAACCAGCACTCAGAGCAGCGGCAGACAAGCTACCCGGACTGTCTTTCCCTGTGCAAATGGCAACCACCAGATGACAGCAAGCTCAGGAGGAGGCAGAGACTGTTGCAGAGTCTCTAAGCGCCCCCCCCCCACAACAAGCCCCTGGTGGTTGACTCCCATATTGAGGTCCTGAGGGGAGATTTATGTTTGTTGTTTGTTTATTTATTTCAATGTACTTATAGCCTGCTCCCTCCTGCTCTCAATGGCAACTCTTGGCAGCTCACAGCATTGTTAAATACATTTCAAACAGTTATAAAACTTAAGAACTTATTAAAACTATAAATTCATTAAAAAGAAGGGAACTTAACACACACACACCCTCAACCCACCTACCTCTTCAGGGGCCTGGCGGAACAGCCAGGTCTTGCATTGTCTTTGGAAAGAAGAGAGGTCTGGGGCTAGGCGGGACCCTGTTGAGAGGGAATTCCACAGCCTGGGGGCGGCTACTGAGAACACCTTCCCCATCGTTGCCACCTGGGGGACTTCAAGTCAGGTGTCCCTGGCCGACTGCAGGGGTCACACCACGGCCCAGGGCATGAGGTGTTCCCGCATGTGTTCAGGGCTTAGGCCGTTTAGGGCTTTATAGGTCAACACCTAAGACTTAAAGCACTCTAAGCACAAACAGGGCCCTGGCAAACCCTCAAGTAAGACACACCCCTACAAGGATAAATCCCAACTGGCTGGAAAGGGGAAGCACCCTGTGGCCAAGAAGCCACGCAAACAAAAAAGGCGCCTGGATTCCTCACCGCTGAGGCAGCACTAACAGTGAGCTCCTCGGTAGTGGAGGAAGCCAGTGTCTTGGAGCAGGAAACTGCCCTCAGGGAACCTAATCCCAAGGGGAAAAAGAGGGGGGAAAAGGCTCCTCCCAGAGCCCCAGTAGAAGAGGATGAGGAATAATCAGAGGAGCTGGCCTCTGAGGAGGAAGAGAAGCATTCCTCGCTAGAGGAGGGGCAGATAGAGGAACCTGCTATTGAACCCTCCTCCGATCCCAACAGGCGGTCCCCTAGTAAATACAGGGATCAGATTTATGAGCTAGTGGTGAAAGCCCTTCACCTCAGGGAGAAAAAGGACAAGCAGAATTCCTGAGTCTGGCAAACTGTTTGCAGCCATTATTGATATAAAGGCTGCTTTTGACTCAGTTAACTAACTGTCTTTGGAAAAAATTAGAAGCTTCTTCGGTGGCTAGGAGACTGTACTATTTAATCAGGGCTCTCCATACTAATAATACGTTGCAAGTAAAGTTTAATCGGGCAATTAGTGAATTGACATGTGAAATACCTGTCCGAGTCGGGGTAAGGCAGGGGTGCACATTGGCCCCTAGCCTATTTCATTTTTGTCTCAATGACTTGGTACCCATAGTTTCTTCTGATGAGTTTATTCCCCCGCGCTTGACAACCAGGGCAATTGGAGCCCTGTTATATGCCGATGACGCAGTGGTACTATCGCAGACAAGAATAGGGTTGGTGAAGCAGCTCAGAGCTGTCCTAGATTTTTGTACCGATACTTCTCTTCAGGTCAATTACAGTAAAACCAAAATTATGGATTTTGGTCAAAGTAGGAAACAATATTGCTGGAAGATAGGCCATCAAGAGTTAGAACAAGTGAATAGTTTCCAATATTTGGGAATTACACTGGATAGAAGGGGCAACTGGGCTCTTCAGGCCAAAATAGCATTAAACAAGGCCAGGGGCACAGGGATGGCAATTTTGAGCTACTTCCAACAAAAAGGGATGGGGAGGGAGACCATGGCGCTGAGGGTGCTGGTGGCCAGAGTTGCCTCCCAATTACTCTATCGTGCTGCGGTCTGGGCTTTGATTCGCTCATTTGACCTTAATAGTCTTCAAACAACGCTGTTGCGTAAGCTTTTTCACTTACCTGCCAGGACTCCTTCGGTGGCTCTCAGGCTTGAGGTCGGAACAATAAGTTGGAACATGAGGGTGTTTCATTGTGGATCCGTGTGGAGCTTCACCCCCAGACTGAGATGTTCCTTTTGTTAGCGAAGGATAATTTTCAATCTTCCTGGAGAAGTAAGCTAAGGGATAGAATAACCCATTTGGGCTTTTCGGTTGACTACTTCTCCTCCAAAGGCCTTAGGGCAGTCAGGAGTGAACTTCTTGCAAGGATCAATGACGTTGCAAGGCAGGAGGACATTGCCGAAGCCAGGAAAGTACTCTTTTTGCGTAACTACCTGGATTTATTGCCCGCTGTGGGGAGTATGGCCACTTATTGGAAATTGGATTTGCCCTCTGCTTTGGGGAGGTGTTTGTTTGTGGCCCACCTGAATGATTTTCTGTCCAAATTTACTGAAGGCCGTAGGGACATGATACTTTTTGATGAACGTCTTTGCCCTTTTGATTATCTTCAGGTTGAGATGCTGGCCCATGTTATCCTGGAATGTACTTTGTATGTTAAATTGAGACAACAGTTTCTCCAATCCTTTTTGGACAAACACCTGGGAAGAGTTAACTCTGAGCTGTTACAGATGTTGTTTTCAACCCAGGACTATGCCCTGTTGGGAGATTTGGCTAAATTCTTATATAAAGCTATTAAGGTGCAGGCAGCCTTTTTGGGTTTTCAAGATTATAACTGTATCCATTAATCACTACTTTATGGATTTTTATGTACGTAATTTCATATTATTTTAATTTAATTTGCAGTTTAGAATTTAATTATAGATACTGTGATTTGTAAATTTTTTTTTCTTAGCTGGGTTTGATTTGAAATGGAAAATTTATATATTTAAGTACTAATATTTATTATGCTAAGACAAATGTTTTGTATGTTTAGGCGTAGTATTTATATACTTGGAGGCAATGGTTATTCCACGCCAATTCTTTTTGACCAATAAAATTGAATTGAATTGAATTCCTGAGTCATCGGGGGTGGGGGAATCTGAGAGTATATACCAAGACCTAGATCCAAAGACAGGGGCATGGTTTTGGATAAGGCATACGGAAGAGTCATTATACAAGAATGGCAACTCCCTAACAGCGCTGTTAAAATGAATAAATCGCAGGAGGTGCTACATTCATTCACAAGGAGTAAGGTGACTCTGCTAGCTACCCCGAAGGTGGATGCTGGTGAGAAAATCTGTTTTTTCCACAAAGGGAGAGTGCTACCTTCACAGACAAGATTGCTCAGATCCAGAGCGACTTCGACACCGGATTGAAGGCAGTAAGTGAGGAGCGTCAGGTTGCGGAGGCCCCGTCTGGTCCATCTTCTTGGATTGAGTTTTAGGAAGTGACACCAGCCGATGCCGCGGATGTCCTGGGGTCTGTTAGGGCCACCAGTTGTCAACTCGATCCATGCCCGTCCTAGTTGGTGAAAGCCTCCAGGGAGACGCTAGGGACTGTGCTGGCGAGGGTAATCAGTGCGTCCCTTCGGCAGGGTAGATTGGTGCCCAACTTTAGCCATCTTTAGACGTGGATGCACTCGCCAGCTACCGCCCTGTCTCTAACCTTCCCTTTTTAGGGAAGGTTATTGAACAGGAGGTGGCGCTGCACTCCAGCGGCATCTTGATAGTATCGGTTTCCTTGACCCTTTTCAATCTGGATTCCGCCCCAGCTATGGTACTGAGACCATAGCGTTGGTGGCTTTGGCCGACGATCTCCGCCGGGAGATGGATGCAGAACGGTCAACACTTCTGGTTCTGCTAGATCTCTCGGCCGCTTTTGATACTGTGGACCATGGGCTGCTGTTGAGACGGCTGCGAGATTTGGGGGGTCTGGACGGGATTGTTCTTGGATGGCTCCGCTCATTCCTCTCAGTTAGAAGCCAGCGGGTGGTGCTAGGAGCTGAAACATCATGCCGCTGGGCCTTGACCTGTGGCATTCCGCAGGGTTCCATTCTGTCTCCACTGTTATTTAATGTGTATATGCAGCCCCTGGGGGAGATCGTGAGTTGGTTCGGGGGGTGTTGTCACCAATATGCTGACGACACACCGCTGTACCTCTCCTTTTCAACGGACCCAGGTCCTGCCTTCTCGATACTTTCCCAGTGTTTGGAGGCCGTGGCGGATTGGATGAGGCAGAGCAGACTGAAGCTGAACCCAGATAAGACAGATGGTAGTGGGGAGGGCGAAGGAGGTGTCGGCTCCTCCTCTTGGGGGGGGNGTTTGGGGGTGATTTTGGATGCGGACCTCTGCCTGGATCGACAGGTGGAGGCGGTGGCTAAAACCGCCTTCTGCCAGCTGTATCTGGTGCGGAGGCTGCACTCATAAATCTCCAGACCCGACCTGGCCACTCTCATCTATGCCTTCGTTACCTCGAGGCTTGACTACTGCAACGCGCTCTACATGGGGCTTCCCTTGATATTGGTTCGGAGGCTGCAGCTGGTGCAGAATGCGGCAGCCCGTCTCCTTACGGGGACGGATCGCCGTGAGCACATTACACCAGTGCTCTGTTCTCTGCACTGGCTGCCTATAGCGTACCGAGCCAAGTTCAAGGTGCTAGTATTGGTATACAAAGCCCTATACGGTCTCGGCCCCTCTTATATCGGGGACCGCCTCACCTTCTGTGACTCAGGATGGACCCTCCGATCCACTGGGGGCACCTATCTGGAGGTCCCCCGTGTAAGGCGGGGGGCCACCATGGAGAGGACGTTCTCGGTGGTCGGGCCACAGTTGTGGAACTCCCTTCCGAAGGAAGCCCACCTGGCCCCGGGTCTGCTCACCTTTCGGCGGGCATGCAACACTTGGCTGTTTGCCCAGGCCTTTGGAGGGGACGGAGCGGTAAATGGGGGAGATTGGTGGGGTGGGGGAATTGGAGGGTAAGGTTGGGGGGGTGTTAAATTTTTTACAAAGTGATGTTGGTTTTTAATGTATTTTACTGTTTTATGGTATTGTTAGCTGCCCCAAGATGCCATGAGCATGAGGGGGCAACATAAAAATGCTAAGAAATAAATAAATAAATACCCCAGCGATCCCACAGATAAAGGGATCAATGTTAGCCTCAGGAGAAACTTCGAAGAAATCTCCACAATCATAAAAATGGCCACCATGACCACCTACTTTTCCAGAGCCCTAATGACATGGATTAAGAGAACCAGAGACCCCAAGGTCTCCCTTTAAAATGGCAAGAATTTTGACTATCAGAATTCAACTGGCTTACAACTTTATAGCTATCTTCTCCACAGGCACACTATGCTGGGCAGCCAGAGCGTTTGCTTCTAATGTGGCTACCCGCCAGCAACTGTGGCTTTGCTCCTGGAAGGATGATAATTCAGCCAAAAATACTTTAGCAGCAGATCCTTTCCAGGGGACCAAACTGTTCGGATTCTGCTTGGGAAAAGTACATCCCTTGATCCCAAAAGAAACCTATTTCCACATGCCCATCCTATAGAAACAGTGGCTCAAATTCACTCCAGCAGCATTACAACACTGGAATCAGGTTTTGAAACTACTAAAATGATCAAATTCAGCATCACCATACTCGCCCATTAGTAACAAATAAAGAGAATATCGCCCCAAGCTTGCGGCAAACGCTTAACACACGTGGTATAACGAGAGCAGAACATCTATTCTCCAGCAATAAATTCATAGACCTAGCACAGCTAGAAACAAAAATGCGAGTCAATATATTTCAATACCTCCAACTCAAAAACATCTTTACAATTCCAGATAAAATCAAACACTATTCAAGAACTCCTACAGACATAGAAAAGACATTTTTAAATCATCCCTCTAACAAGGGAATGGTGGTGAGAATTTACAAAGAGCTCCTCTGGATAGAGTCAAAATTTAACCCACCATATATAGCCAAATGGGAAAAAGGCTAAAATAAAAAATTTGATAAAACCAAAATAGAATCTGTATGGCTTTATATTCACCAATGTGCTAACTTCACTTGAAATCAAAGAACTACAAATCAAACTGATCCTTCATTACTACCTAACCCCCTCTCAATTTCAAACCTCACCTACATCCGGAGGAGACCTTTGTTGGAAGGGTTGCGGGGAAAGGGTGACCTCCTTCCACTGCTGGTGGACCTGTAATAAAGTACAAGAACTATGACTTATAGTTTGGAAATACATGTCAGAAGCAGCAGGTTTGACAATACCCTTTAGGGCAGAAACAGCCCTATTAGGACTCTATCTGATTCCTGACATTCCGCTGATGAAATACCATCAAAATACCTGCAAAATTATGATTCTAGCAGCCATCAACATCATAGCAAGGAATTGGAAAAATAAAAGTGAAATAACAGGAGGAGAACGGATCAAAAGACTTTGCTATCTATACACCATGGAAAAGATCTCAGCAAACATAAACAACAAATATCAAGACTTCACAACAAAATGATTCCCATATGTAAACATTCAAGGATTTAAAATCAAAGAAGATGCTAAGACTTTCATATTGGACTTTGCGGTTTAGAAACATCAAAACCCTAAGAAAAAGTGTGTGTCAACTTATAAGAACTATTGACATACCTCGTTTACATGTTGAATGTATTGTGTTTACATTTTGTTAAACTGTAACATTTAATAAAGTTTGAAAAAGTTAAAAAACAAACAAACTAACCTTAGATAAAATTTCATGTTGGTCGGCTGTGTATTAAGATAATCCTCTTACCTCCTTCTGTAACCACTTTTCTTTTCACAACCCTAAGTTACATGGGTGTTGCCATGCCATGTCAGTGGTATCGCCATTGGAGAGCAAGTATCACCATTGGACACCAAAGTATGGCTCCTTCTATAGGTGTAGGGGGGGTGGGGTTGGGAGGGTATATTTATTTATTGCCTTTAGCATTTAGCCTTTTTAGCAATTTTAATATTATAATACTTTGTTTTATGTATTTGATTGTATTTTTTTATATGTTGTTGTTGCCCACCGAGCTGCCATTGTGCGAGAGGATGCGGGGTAGAAATGTAATAAATAATATAAATAATAAATATCCTCTGGAGGTGGTTGGCACCAATACTTTGAATACTGCCTCTCCTGCATTTCTGGTGAACATCTGAATACTCGCTATTCAGTCTTTGGATAAGGGGAGCTCTTTGTTGTGAGAATATGTATTATAATAGATTAAGTTACTAATTCCTTAACCTTGTTCTCAAAGATGTCTGAATAGATTTTGTTTTGGGGGGAGAACTCTAACAACCTCAGAGTGCAGTTCCTTCCTTCCTTCAAATTCATATGCCACCCTTCCCACAAGGGCTCGGCGTGGCTTACAGTCATAAAACAACAATAAAAATTTGTACAGTAAAACACTCCCTCCTCTTAAAATTCCCACCTTCCACACAACCCTACCAAATAACCCAACCAACCCTCATCCCCACCCACCAAATGTTCTTTCAAATAAAAAAGTTTTACACTGCTTCCAGAAGATGTTCGGGCTCAAGCAAACCTCCTGGGAAAAGGAATTGTATACAACTGAAGCAGAAATTGAGAACGCCCTTCTGCGCAACAGACATGGGTAACCGATGGAACCTGCAAGAGGGCGCCCCCAGCCAATTGTAGGAGCTGCGATGGAACATGGTAGGACAGGCAGTCCTTTAGCTATATGGGAGCTTCAGCTTCAGAACTTTAACTTCAGCAAAATTATAAGTAGCTGAGAATAGGGCCATATAATAGAAAGCATTAGTTGCATTAAGTGAAGTCATATCTAGTCATCTGCTAGTCATATCTATGATGTTACACTGAAAAGGTTTCTTTTATTTACAGAGTGCTAACAGACTGGTTGAAATCCAAATTCCTGGGTGATAAAAGTTTCAAGGATACAGTCTCTGATAAAGACAGAATTCAGACACTTGCATTATTTACCTCTCCTGCTATGCGAGGAAACTGGACTGTTTGTGTAAATGGTTGTATAAAGGTATGTTAAAGAAATGCTTGCTATGTTCTACTCTCTTTCATCACCTTTCCAGTTTTGGGGGAGTCTGATGACCTGTCCGTTAGAAGTGTGGGATCATATGCAGTTTTGGTATCCTTTGCTGAATTGTGCTCATCTGGGAGTCTTATTTCATTACTTGAAATTTATCAAACGCATAGAACATTTCCAGTGATTTTAATTTTCTTATCCACTCTTGCAATTTAGCCAACTTTTGGCAACCCCTTTTACTACTTCTAATGGTTGTCCTCATGACTCCACACATCTGGATGACCATGGCTGCCACAAGCACCAATAGAATCATTTTGCCTGGGTTTGACAAGTGTGGATCCGTGCTTGCACAGTGACCATGATCTAAACAATATAAGGGCATGTGTACTCTTCTGACCCTCAGTCCTTTTTACTGCTTTTCTGAACACTAGCTTCTGTTGCTGCCATCATCTTTACCACAGTACCATTCTTTGCTTCTGTTTATTTGTTTAATGAATTTTAGTTCTTCAAGTGGGGCTCCATGACTCACACCATTGAGGGTTCTGGACCTGCACAGTACCGATTGTTGGAAGCTTCTCCAAGCAGTTATGCGCATGCCCTCAAAGCCCAGCCTTCTGGAGACAGTATATAAGACAGGGGGGGACAGGTTACCTCAGTTCTTTCCAGCTGCCAAGCGAGGCTGTTGAAGGAAGTACTACTTCTAGTAGTTCTTCTCTTGAAGATTTTCTACCTCAGATATATCTTCTCAAATAATCTTCATCAGTAGCTCGTCAACAAGAAATCTTCTACCTGATGAGAACATCTCTTCCTCCCCCCCCTTCCCTCCTTGGGACAGGGGGGCGGGGGGAGATCAGAAAGCTTTGCTGCCCCAATATGCCAAACACACCAGTGAAAGGGGGCTTCAAAAAAATGTAAGAATTGCCCTGTCTCTATCCCAATCACGGATCCTCATGACAAGTGTCTTTTCTATCTCGGCGAGTCCCACAAAACACACGGCTGTTGGGCCTGTGGTAGCCTCTCAAAACAATCTGTGGAAAATCGCAAAATGTGGCTCCAATTCCATCTCACTGAAAGGGTGCCATAGCGGTTCCCTCTCTGATTCTGCTAGGACTCCGGCGTTGCCAAAAAGGACGGCCTCCGCACCTCCTACTACGGGGGTTAAAACTCCTTTGTCTCAGCCGCAAATTTCAGTGCAACGACCCTCCGTGTAAGAGACTGTCCCCACACCGAGAATGGTTGGAGCCTCAGACCAAAGGGTTCATCTGCACAGACTGACATCCCCACACTGGCCCAAGCCCCGGTACCAAGGGAAGCCCCCATATGGGCTCAAGTCTCTGTACCAACGGGACCTTCCCTACAGGCAACTACGGAGACATCGATGGTGGCCTCTGTACCGGGCACAGTCCAACACTGTGAGAGAAGCCTCCGTACCAAGCACGCCTCCGCATGCATCGGCACAGGGGGAACATCTCTGCACCAAGACCCTTCTCAGCATCAACAGCTTTTTCTCCTAAAACGAAGAAAAAGTCTGTGACCTCTTCTCATGCTAAAAAATGATCTTCAAGGAAATCTCAAAAAAAGAAGCAAGACAAATCTTCAAATCCTGACTTTGGATCCAAACACTCCAAGACTACACATAGAACTCCACCAGTCTCCCCACGAACTGTAGGGATGCAGTCACCGTTTTCACCAATGTCGGTGACTCCCACCATGTCTCTGCGAGCATCAGCTGAGAATTCTCCACGTTTCTCACCAGATTCATACCTTGACAATGACGATCAGATGCAACCCAGTTCACCTCACTTCCTATGCCACTTCACACCTCTGGAATTACCCAGACTTAAGAGTGTGATTTCGCAGCCTTCAAAAACCTACCACATGGAATCAAGTTCACCAGCGCATTATTCATATTACCAGTAGCCAAATGCACCATACTGGCCGCCTCCTCATTACCACCCCTACCAATGGGACCAACCCTATTCAGTGGAGTATGACTATTTTGCATATGTTCTAGGGGTATGAAACCCCTGCACCATTGGCAGCATTGGGCAGACCACCCACTCTTGCTTCGCTACCATCCTCGAAGTTGTCCACAGGTCTCCATTCCAGAGACTCCCAGTCTCCTCAGACATAAAATTGCACCAACTCTGAAGGAAATGCCACAGCTGCTGCAGCACATCCTCCGCAAATTGTGTCTTCCAGCACCTCCTACTCCAGCATGTTCAGCTTTAAGTGTACCTGTGCCTTCAACTGCTCCTCCCGTTCTACCGTTATCTGCAGATGTGTCCACTTCTTCACCATCTACTGAGGGCTCCTTCTCGTACTGAATCTCATGCATCAGCTTCCTGCACTCACAGTCCGTCCCCAGCTTCTGATGTGGAGGGATCTCATACGTCTGATGAATGCAGAAAATCAGAATCTTCTGATAGTTCGAATAAGGACACTTCTCCTATGCCATCCAGTGAATCGGAGGACTCCAATCTCATCTCCATCAGATAACATATCAGACCCTGCTCAGGTGGCCTATTTGGAAGATCATAAGTTCCAGACTCTAATGTTAGAGGCCTTGAACATCAAAACGGTTCCAATGGAAGAAGAGGAGGAAGACTCTATTTATAAAATTCTCGCCAAGAGAGCTTCATCCAGATTAACCCTTCCCCTCTCAAAAAAGTTATTGAAGCAATCCAGGCTTCATTGGAAGACATCGTCAGTGACCTCTCCTGTGAATTCACACTTTAGTACCTTATACCCAGTGCCGGCAGAGGATCACTCTGTTTGTTAAACATCCCACCCCAAACTTGATGGTCGCCCAAGCATCATCTGATGGGTCATCGAAGGCTTCAGAGATGAGTCCTTCTGACAAAGAGAGCAAACTTGTCGATAGACATCCTGGGAAGAAAGATTTTCTCCTCTTCCACGATGGTCCTCAGAGCTTCAAATTATGCCTTTGCTATGTCTACGCGTCAACATTTGTTATGGGACACCTTGGCCCACTTCTGACCTATCTGCCTCCCGATGACAAAAAGAAAGCTGAGGTAATCGGATCTGAGGGTGTCTCTCTAGCCCAATCGCAATTAACAACAACGCATATTGCTGACACAGCAGCCAGAGCAACAGCTTAATAGTGTGGTGACTAAAAGGCATGCCTGGCTTTGCTCTACAGCTCTGCCATACCAGGCTCATGCAAAGATTGAAAACTTAACATTTGATTAAAAGGGACTCTTTGCTGCAGATACAGACGATGTCCTAACTAAAATGAAGGACACTAAAAGAACAGCATACAAAACTGGGCCTCTCATACAAAACAGAGGTGGTACTTCTTCCCATAAGTCTGCCAGATACACATTGGGATACTTACAACAATTTCGAAAGTATTTCCCTTCCTTCTTGCCTCAGTCTCAGGCAAAGAGGCAATATAATAGACCTAAACAACAGTCTTGCCAGCAGACTACCTCTTCAGGGTCTGCTCCCAACAAGCAGAGATCTTGTTTTTAATCAGGGCATTCAGAGCTTAGAACCATGTCCCATCAAAATCTTTTTCCCAAACAAATTGGCTTCCTGTCTAAAAATTTGGTCTCTTTATACATGTGACAAGTGGGTTCTTGACACCATCTCCCATGGTTACACAATCCAATTCTCTAAAATCTCCTTCCCCAAACCCCCTTTCCAATCCTCCTTCAGGGATCAATCTCACAAGACGTTTTTAGAGCAGGAGATTTTAACTGCCCTCTCTAAAAGAGCTAGTGAGGAGGTGCCAGAAAACTTTTGAGGTTGGGGCTTCTGTTCCAGGTATTTCTTGGTCCCTAAGAAGGATGGGGGGGCGGGGTCTTAGGCCCATTCTGGACCTTAGAATGCTGAACAAATTTGTAAGATCTTTTAAGTTCATAATGGTCACCCTGAAGAAAATACTCCCATTCCTGTTCAAGGGAGCTTGGTTCTCCGCTCTGGATTTACAGGATGCCTATTTTCATATCCATATTCATTCTGCCCATCTGAAATATCTAAGGTTCACATTTGAAAATTCTCACTACCAATACAAGGTTTTGCCGTTTGGGGTCTCTACAGCCCCTAGGGTGTTCACTAAGTGTTTGGTAGCATACCTGAGGAAATGGGGTCTCTTAGTCTTCCCTTACTTGGATGACTGGCTCCTGGTTTTACAGTCAAAACACAGTTGCAGGAAGACACCCAGTTCACCATTGACCTCCTGCAACAACTCGGATTTGTGATCTATTTTAAGAAATCAAGTTTTAACCCCTTCACAGTCCATTCAGTTTATAGGTTTAGAGATCAACTCACTCAGAGAGCCTTTCTACCATTTTAAAAATTTATTTATTTATTTAATCAATTTTTATCCCGCCCCTCCTGAAAACAGCTTGGGGCAGCTAACAATCTTAAAACATAAAAATACAATCCTATTTAAAAAATTAAAAACACTCCTAATAATATTAAAACAGGGTTAGGCATAAAAACAATTCACCATTCAGACTGCAGTGACTACCCTCCACACCCAATCTACCCAAACTGTCCGTACGTTCCTATGACTACTAGGACACATGGCTTCGACTACCTCAGTCATGAGAGACACCAGACTGAGGATGCGCACCCTTCAACAGTGATTAGCCTGGAAGTACTCCCCGTCAGACAACGACATAGACTGCCTCCTCATGATCTCTCCCCCCCTCCGATCTTGTACACACTGTCTTGGTGGACCAGAGAAGACAACCTACTCGAAGGGATACCTTTCTTTTAACCAGTCCCAGACATCCTGCTGACCACTAATGCTTCCCTGTTGTCACTGCGACATGTTACGGGTGAGTGGCTCTTGGAACGAATGGAAACGTTGTTTACACATTCAACCTCTTAGAAGTACGAGCAATTTGATTCGCCATGAAGGCATTCCTTCCTCTCATCGAAGGCAAGAATGTTCAGATTGCCACAGACAACACCACAGCAATGTGATATAGCAACAAACAGGGAGGCACCTGTTCGTCCAGGCTCTGCAAAGAGGCAACAAAACTCTGCAAGTGGTCCATTCTTCACAACGCTCATCCCATCGCAGCCCACCTCACGGGTCAATCCAGCGTGACTGCCGACGTACTGAGCAGGGCACCCACTCTTCAACATGAGTGAATGTTCAACACATCTGTCATTCTCGATCTATTTCTGGTTGACACCATTTCGAAAATAGATTTATTTGCATCACCCCACAATGTGCAATGCCCCTTATTCCGCACTCGAGCGAGGAAAGGGCAAGGCTCTCTGAATGATGCATTCCTAATCCCCTGAACAGGTCAACTACTATACACTTTCCCTCCATTTGTCTATATTATTATTATTATTATTATTATTAATAACAAACATTTATATAGCGCCAGCAGTGTACCTGGCACTTTACAAAGTAATAAAATAGACACGGTCCCTGCCCCTAGGGCTTACAATCTGAGAGACAGGAGCTGGGGGAGAGACTTAGGAAGGGGAACAGAGGGAGAGACAAGGGGTCTAACATTCATGAAGATGCGAGGTCTCAAGTGCACGTACTTGGCTTGGTTACGATGAGAATGACAGCAGGCAGGTCCATGTTGCAAGGATAAGGGTAAACCGATCGTAGGTATAGGAATAGTGGCTCAGCAGGATAAAGAGTCAGACAGAGCAGAGCGAAAGAGGTGAGTTTTAAGGAGAGATTTGAAGGTATGAAGGGAGGGGGCAAGGCGGATGTGGACAGGGAGGGAGTTCCAGGCATGGGGGGCAGCAAGTGAGAAGGGACGAAGGCGCTTAGGGGAGCAGGGAAGGCGTGGAAGGGTGAGAGAAGGGACAGAGGAGGAGCGAAGTGCACGGGCTGGAGTATGGAGGGCGATAAGTGCAGAGAGGTAGGGGGGAGCAAGGTTGTGAAGAGCTTTATAGGTGAAGACTAGGAGCTTGTGCAGGATTCGTTCAGGAAGGGGAAGCCAGTGAAGCGAAGAGAGGAGGGGCTGCACATGGTCGAAGCGACTGGCGAGGTAGATGACCCTGGCAGCAGAGTTTTGGACAGAGATGAGGGGAGAAAGGTGAGACCGGGGAAGGCCAGTGAGAAGGAGGTTACAGTAATCGAGGCGAGAGATGACCAGAGCATGAACAAGAGTTTTGGCAGACGAGACAGAGAGAAAAGGGCGAATCTTAGCAATGTTATGGAGGGAGAAGCGACAGGATTTAGCAACAGAGTCAATGTAGGGTTTAAAAGAAAGGGGTGAGTCAAAGATGAAGCCTAGGCTACGGGCTTGGGGGACAGGCAGGATGGTGACTCCATCAATAGTTATTGACAGTGAGGAAGGATGAGGGGGGAAGATAAGGAGTTCGGTTTTAGCCATGTTGAGCTTGAGTTGACGTTGAGACATCCAGGTAGAGATGTCAGAGAGACAGTTGATGAGACGAGCTTGAACAGAGAGAGAGAGGGAGTAGAGAGATAAAGTTGAGTGTCATCAGCATAGAGGTGGTTGGAAACCATGGGAGGCAATGAGTTTGCCTAAGGATGAGGTATATATCACTCAAGTCCTGACAAAGTTGGACAAGGAGAAATTCTGCTGTATTCTCATAGCTCCCAGTTGGCCCAGGCAGCCATGCTTTACTCGCTTACGGGCCATGACTGTACGTCAACAGCATCTCCCTCTAATCCCAGACCTCCTTCACGAGAACAGAGACATTCCTCAGGACAAGTGAGTTCCTCAAAACAAAGTCTCATCTCAGACCGTCTCTTCGTGGTAAGTGGAATGCATCTCCCTCTGCTACACTCTATTGAACAAACAACCTCCAGAGGGTCTTAAAGGACATTCTACTCGAGCCATGGCTACCTCTGCTGCCTTGTATCGCAAATTCCCTGTAAAAAAGATCCACAAAGCAGCCACATGGTGTTCTGCACACACCTTTGCCAAACACTATGCTGTGGACATTGCAACTCGTGCAGACACTGTCTTTGGGAGAGCAGTCCTTCAATCTCTCTTCAAGTAGATTCCCCCCCCCCCAAGAAGGGACTGCTTTTTTAATCTCCCAATGGTGTGAGTCACGGAACCCCACTCGAAGAAGAAGTGGGTTACTCGCTTGCCACCTTGGTTCTTCGAGATGGACTCCGTCACTCACACCACCCATCCACCTTCCCCTCTGCATCTACTTGAAGCACAGTTGAGATGTAGGGGTTGGAAGGAACTGAGGTAACATACTCCCCGCTCTGCCTTATATACCATCTCCAGAAGCCCGCCAAAATGGCAGCCGATCAGGCACAGGCTCTGAGGGCACTTGGATAACTGCTTGGAGAAGCTTTCGACAGCCAGTACCGCACAGACGCAAACCCCCCAATGGTGTGAGTGATGGAGCCCATCTCGAAGAACCAAGGTTACAGATGAGTAACCCCGGTTTTTTATCCCAACGTATCCCCTTAGGCTCAAGGGAGCTAACATCATAAAAAGACAAAATAAAATCCATAAAATACTGATACAATCCCCTCTCTTCCCAAGATCTACTGTTGCCCATTTAAATGCCTGGCCAAATAAATAGGTTTACACTGCCTCCAGAAGATGCTCAAACTAGGGGTCAGGCAAACCTCCAGGGAAGGGAGTTACAAACCTGTGGGGTAGTCTTCTCCACAGAAAACTTCTGTGCATGCCCAGGTCATATGGACCTGGGCTAATGATGGAACTTATAAGAGGGTGCTCTCAGCTGATCTTGGAGGCTGCGGAAGGACATACAGAGAAGGTAGTTCTCTAGATACGTAGGGCCCAGGTCGTTTAGGGCCTTATAGGTCCAAACTAGCACCTTGAATTGTGCCAGTAACACTACTGGCAGCCAGTACAGAACTACCAGTGTAATGTGCTCTGAGTGGCCCACCCATATCAAGAGGCGGACTGCTGCGTTCTGCCCAAGTTGCAGCCCCTGAACAGTCTTCAAGGGCAGCCCCAAGTAGAGTGCATTGCAGTAGTCTAACCTCAAGGTAATGAAGGCATGGATGACGGTGGCCAGATGCCTCTCTGAGAGAAAGGGATGCAGCCTTCTCATCAGATGGAGTTGGTGAAAGGCACTCTTGGCCACGGGTATGACCTGATTTTCCAGATGCAGCTCAGAATCCAGGAGCACCTCAAGACTGCAAACCTGAGTAACCAGGGGAGGCTGTATCCCATCAGTGATGGGCATCCCAATTCTGCACACACACACCAGGGTCTTAGAACTGGCCAACCATCATCTCTTCATTCTTGTTTAGATTCAGCTTCAGTTGCATCCAGTCCCCAATGGCAGTCAGGCACTAAGTAAGCACCACGATGGCAGGACCTGGGTCTGATGAAAAAAATTTGGGTATTGTCTGTATGTTGATGGCAGTGCACCCCATTGAACAGGAGGGAAAACAAGATGGAACCCTGCAGGACCCCACCAGAGAGGGGGCAGGAAGACAACGAACAATTGTCCATCACCACCTGCTGGAACTTCCCCAACAGGAATGAGCAAAACCACATGAGAGCTGTCACACGAACTCCTGCCAGATTCCACGGTCATATCATCAACACCTCACGATCAGCTGTATCAAAGGCTGCTGAAGTTCTAACAGAATCAGCAGGGTACAATTTCCCATGACAATCTCTCAGCATAGATCATCGACCAAGGCAAAAGCCAGACTACATGGGTCCAGGAATCTGATAGCGTTGGATATTTTAGTGGTGTTTATATTACTTTGTGTAGTTTTAGTTAACTGTTCTATCACTGAGCACTGGCCCTTCAGAATAAGCGTTGAAGGGGTGCCCCTAGGTGTAATGACATTATGCTTTACACCAACTAGCATGAACGTTACCTGTTAAACCTGGGAGAGAGATGTTCCCACTCAAATGAGAGAGTTGCAAGTCCTTCGCCAGGAAGGACAGAGCTCACAGATTCTATGATAAAATAAGCATGGTCAGTCCAGGTACTGCGCTCTTAGCCACTACACCATATTCATGGAACATATACAAATATTTTTTTAAAAAATCCCTCCCAACTCCTATTCCTGCCGGCCACATGCTTTGCCCAAAAAACGGTCTTGCATTATCTCCAGAATATGCTCTGGCTTTGGCTTTGGTAGACCTCCGCGGGAAGGAAGTTCCACAGCACAGAGGCAGCAGCCAGGAATGCCTCTCTGTGTTGTATAATCCCACAAGAGAGCGCTCACAGGTGACTGCAGGGGTTGTGGTGGTGCATGGTAGGAGAGGTGATATAAGCACCATTTTCTTCCCTTTTAACGATCATGAAGAGGCATGCCAAAGAAGTAGAGTCTCCAGGGATTTCTTTAGGTTTAATCTTAGGTCGATCCCAACTCTTCGTAGCCATGGTTCTTTGGCATAGATCGATCTCCTTCCCTACAAACTCCAGTAATGAAACTCCAATATACAAACTCCAGTATCATTGGTCATGTGCTTTGTCTGCAACAGTGAGCTTGCAAAATTTATAAAATCAGAGACCCATATTCACTGCAACTCATGAATTCTTTTACCAGGAATGCCGTATTCTGCAAATTCACCACAAACAAAATTAATTTGATAATTTGCAGTAATGCTCATTTGCATAATTATACCTGCATCATCATCTTGGTCAACTTGCATTTTATCCAGTTTGTCATTGGATTCGTCCAGATTCCATGGACGTTGACATATACTTTCACTTTCACTTTGGAATTGTCACCATCGTGTTGGGGACCAGCATTTGAATAGTGAAATGCCCTATTCTAGGATCAGGATGGGTGAAAACAGACATGACGCTAACCACCCTTTAACCACCCTTGGTGGTCATTTATGCATGTTTCAGGGCTGCATAGGGCACCAATACAGCCCTGCAACATGGATAAATAACCACCAAGGGTGGTTAAAGGGTGGTTAGCATCATGTCTGTTTTCACCCAATAAGGCACTTCATGAGGATGAGTATAATATGCTTCCAGATCAAAAGCATATTGTGGAAAGTAATAACTTTTGAGAATGGAGCTGCATGATTCTTACTGAAAACTTCGCGTCCCCCGTTCCTTCTTCATAAGAAGACTTCCATCTTAGAGTTACTGAATAAGGAATATCTGTGATAGAAAATTCATACACTTTAAATGCTGGGGAAAGAATTACACATTGTAACGTACAACCTCTTGCAACAGCTTCATCAGCATTTAATGTGGTACTTATATCTTTACAGAAAAATTTAGAAATTTTGCTCCTTCACCGCTAGGATCCGTGTAGCTCCACCCACAATTTCTATACTACTTATGTCTTCAGGCTGTAGCTTGATCCATTACTGCTCTTAAAAGAGGTTCCACTCTGGCTAGTAGAGAAGCACATAACTGTTCAAACTGGCCTCTATTCATTTTGCTAGCAACATCAAGGTTATTCATAAAACACTCAGAAACATTTGCACTCATAAATTTCTTCAGCTTTTCACATTCCTGAAACAAGTGCAGTAGTGCTTGAGCATTGTTTTTCACGTTCAGTTTATAATTTTTTTCCTGAATTCCTCATACAAGTACTCTATACAAAAACCCCGTCAAAGTTTCTGCTATCCAAAAGTGGGTCAAAGATAGTGGCAAAGATTTTCAGTTTTCCTTTGTGGAAGCACAGATTGAAATTTGGTATGCCGAATGCCCCATAACTAATAAACACTACATATCTTGGCTTCTCCACCAAGGCTGATAGATCCTGTTTGTAAATTCCATACTCTAGCGCAAGCGCAACTGCTGTGGTTTTATTCATCAGCCACAAACAGTTTAAACCTGCAACCTGTGCAGCTGCCATCACAGATCTCTCAGCATCAGTAAAAAAAACTTAGAATTGAAATCTCACAGTCTGCAACTGATTTTTTAAGCACATTTTCTGAAGTTTCTTTAAGCTTAGCCAGCAGCATTCCTGTAACCTATTCAATCACGAATGTTCTCTCTGCCTCCAAATATTGCACCTGCACTCCCATTTGCAGGGCCGGCCCCAAGCACATGCCAGATGTGCAGCCGCACCACGTCATTCACACGGGGTTCCCCCACCCATGAACACACAGAAATCTGAGTGTTCATGGCTGGGAGGAGAGGCCCCTGTAAAGAGGGCCACATTCTCACAACTGTCTTACTTATACTATCTTAGTTAGGAATTTAGGATGTAAAGCAATATCTATTCTACCTTGGAAAATAAATCTGCAAATATGGTTCTGAGATTATTATGGCTGCTATTTCACTAACTCTTCTTAATGAAGTTATTACTAACAGGAATACTGTCTTTAAACCCGCACCCCATAACCAGTTCATTTGTGCTCTCATATAATCAATTCACGCTGCCCCGGGGGTGTAAATTAAATGGTTATGGGTGGGGGCAGCGTGAATTGATTATATGGGG
Source organism: Sphenodon punctatus (assembly GCA_003113815.1). Lineage (NCBI taxonomy): Eukaryota > Metazoa > Chordata > Lepidosauria > Sphenodontia > Sphenodontidae > Sphenodon > Sphenodon punctatus. The sequence goes on along the minus strand of QEPC01010841.1, from coordinate 994,639 downwards.
ACGGGGGTACAAATGAACTGGTTATGGGGTGGGGGCAACATGAACTGATTATGGGGGCACAACTGAACTGGTTATATGTCTCTCTTCATGGCATAATGTGCTTAATAAGCTAGCTGCATTTTTGGTGTCGTGTGTGTGATAGCCGCACCTCTGGACCGGTTGCACCGCATGCGTGCAGAAGGCACAGGTGGCACTGGCAGCAAGAAGCAACAGGCCTTGGAGGCCAGACTGGCCAAGCTCATCCCCTCCCCCAGTAAGGTAGTGGACGCAGTCAGTCTCTGCCTGCCTCACTGCCCGCTTGGCTGCCCCTGCAGTGGAACCACTCCTGGGGAGTGGTGGTAGATGCTCGGGTGGGGAGGGGGCGAAGCATTAGGAGACCGTGTTTCTCCATGGTTGCTTGGAGGGGTGGAGAATGGGAATCCTTCCTGTCCAGAGGGAGTAAGTTTTATGTAAATGTATACATTTGCATAATTAGGCGGCACCTAATTATGCAAATTAGGCCCCCCCCACCAAGACTTCGCACATGGCCTCACAAACCCTGGGGCCAGCCCTGCCCATTTGGCATCCTTTGACGCTCATAGGGCATTTTGATCCTTTCAGCTTGTACATAAGAATCATCAAATGCTATTCCATGCATTTTTTTGAATCCATGTAATGAATTCTTAGTATTTGTGACCATCTGGCTCTTTGCTGCATTTTCTATAGCTCGGGTTTTGGATCCTAGAGATATACAAGCTGGGGTGCCGCGGTTGCTATACTCATTGGCGATGGTCTTGATGCCACCGCTCCATGCCACTGTGATGTAGCAGTTGAGGAAGCCCTGTGGACCTGTTGCTGCGGTGCCTGGCAAACACTCTCAGCTGCTGGGACCCAGCTCCCTCACATAATTATACAAAATTCATTTATGCTCAGAGAAAGGAAAATTCCACACAATGGCCCAAAAAGTTATAGGAAAAAACCACATCAAGCACGTTACTTTTGTTAGGTTTTTTGTTTGCTTAAAAAATATCAAACCAGTTCTTTGTGTGTGTCCCATGCCCCCTCCCCCCACCCCCAAATCTTATTTTTATGTTGTAAAGCACTCTGAGTGCCATGTTGACTGGGCTTGGGGGGGAATCTGTAGAAATAAAACTCGTTGTTGTTGTTGTTATTATCCGCTTCACCATAAAATAAACTGCCCACATAGCGCGCACATCCTCCAACTCCCTTAAATATAAAATGAGCACATGGTTCCCTCCTCTCTCCCATCCCCTTAACCACGAAATAAATCATCCCCATTCAAACACTTGGTCATTTTTGCATTCCCCCTTACTGGCTCTTCAGGGCTTGGGTCAGATTGGCAAAGGAAGTAACAGTGATTCAGCCTGTCTCTCAGCAGCAGTGATGCAGGCAGAATAGCAGCAGAGAGTCATCCCAAGCTCCTTCCCAGTGGCAGCACTTCCTCCCAGCCAAGCCAGCATGAGAAGCCGTAAAGGGCAAGCACATCTAAAGTATCCCAACTGCAGTTTGCTTTGATTCAGCCAATTACTGTGTAGATTGGCTTATCCAACAGAAAACGCCATGAATTGTGGCAATGCAGTAAATATGGGTCCCTGCAGGGCATGAAATTTCAGATCCAAGTCTAGTAGCCAAAAAAATTTCTTGGTCGCCAAGGGTAAATTAAACTGCAAATGTGCATAATTAGCCACCACCTATTTATGCAAATATGCCCATTTGCATATTTGTGCATAAATAAGTGTTCCTCATCTGCGCACATACCTTTTAATAGCTACTAAAAACTACTCACGCTTAATCATGGATGTTTGTGTACCTCTGCCTCTCAGCACTGAAGTACCAACTGTCAGTTGCCTTATTATTATTATTATTATTATTATTATTATTATTAAACATTTATAAAGCGCCAGTAACAACCTGGCGCTGTACAGAACATACAATCAGCTGCGGTCCCTACCTGTGGCTTACAATCTAAAAGACAAGGAGGGGGAGACAAGGAGAGGGGACAGCGGGAGAGACATGGGAGAAGACAAACAAACATTCAGG
>QEPC01010841.1:980150-991584 GCA_003113815.1 Sphenodon punctatus | reverse complement strand
CACTTTTTACATCTCTCCATTGTGAAAACTGACCATTTAGTCCTACTCTTTGCTTCCTATCCTTTAATCAGTTACCGATCCATAGTAAGACACTATCTCCTATCCCATGACTTCTTTATTTTCTCAAGTCTTACGTGGGACTTTATCAAATGCTTTCTGAAAATCCAGGTACATCTACCGGGTCTCCCATGTCCACATGCTTATTTACACCCTTAAAGAATTCCAACAGATTAGTGAGGCATGATTTACCTTTGCTAAATTCATATTGACTCTTCCCCATTAAGCCATGTTTATCAACATGCCCAGCGATTCGGTTCTTGATAGTTTCCACCATTTTTCCCAGCACAGACATCAAGCTTACTGGTCTGGAGTTTCCAGGCTCACCTCTAGATCCCTTTTTAAATATCAGGGTTACATTTGCCACCCTCCAGTCCTCAGATACAGTGGCAGATTTTAGTGATATGTTACAAATTACTAACAGTAGGTCTGCAATTTCATATTTGAGTTCCTTCAGAACTTTGGGGGTGAATGCCATCTGGTTCTGGTGATTTAGTTTATCTATTTGCTCTAGAACCTCCCCGTCACATTGATTTGTGACAGCTCTTCCAATTAATCACCTGCAAAGTGATCTTACAACGTGTGCACAGTGTGACTTTAACAAAAATTGTTTAACTAGAAGAGCAGCACTTAATAAAACTTCTTCTGTAGCTTTGAGTGGCACTAAAATACAGGCCTCACACGTAGATTAACTGTACAAGACAGCAGGATTAGTCAAAGTGTATATCCTAAGTGGAGAGCACCCTCCTCTCCCTGGCTGTACTTAAGGAATTAACACCTAGAACAGGGCATGAAATTTCAGATCCAAGTCTAGTAGCCAAAAACTTTTCTTGGTCGCCAAGGCTAAATTAAACTGCAAAAGAAAGGGCAAGGATCCGTTTCCTTTCCTGGTTCCCATGCACAATCCAGTTGTGGGAATGTGTTGGGTGCCATCTCAAAGAACCTTCTTTAGAAAGCTACAACCGTCTGATCAGCACATGGGGAGGAGACGTTTGTAAACAAACAGCATTATCTCCTTTTCTGATCAGCAGTAGGGGCAGGAGTAAAACAGTGCTAGTTGCCTGTGAGGGGGGCAAGGGGTCTTTCCAGAGGGGCATGAACGGCCCCATGATGGAGTGGGGCAGGGGAGGGACGGGACAGGCAAAAGCCCCCCCATCTCAGAAACCAATGTAGGGAGGGAGCACAATACTGGCAAAATGCCCCCCCTCCTGGCTCCGCATGCTGGGGAGAAACCCACATAGCAAGGAAACAGGGGACTAGCCAAAGGCTCTCCCCGTCCCCAGCTCTGCTGCGAACGTGCCGAACCCCCCGCCGCTGGCGACCCCAGACCTGCACGGGTCAGCCCCCACTCGGCTCCGCTTGAGCAGCGCGCAAAGCCCATGTGCTCCGAGCCGGCTCTGCCAGAGCGGGGGGTGGGGAAGCGAAGTGGGCAGGAAGACAGGCGGGCGGGAGGGCGCAACACCCCGGGCAGAGAGTGGGGAGGGAACTGAATGAAATGGGACTCCTTTCCTGGCTTCCAAAAAGTCCTGAGAGCATTCAAGGCGGGGGGAACTGCTGCACTCCCATCATGTTCTTCCAACAATAAAAAATAAACTAGTCCTCCAGCCGTCTAACCTCCATCACCCCACCCCCAGCCTAACCCACCAATCTGCCTTGCTTTGCTTTGCCTCCTTCAGCTCCGCTCACTGCCTCTCTCCGTCACCATACGCATGCATCAGCAGTGGGTGCGGGGCTCCGTACGCTCTCCCTCCTCCCCCTTCCCTCGGCCCAAAGACGACGGCACGTGGATTAAAGGGGAAATCTCGCTGCAACCAAAAAATAAATAAATAAATAAAATAAAATACAGCCGCATTAAGGGCAGGTCGCCAGCCCTCATTTTCTGGTCGCCAATGGCGACTTGGCGACCAGAAGGGTCCCTGTATAGTGAGTGTTCTCAGCATATTTATATCCCTCTCCTTAAACACGAGGCTCTTCTCCAAAAGCGCTGCATTGTTTGGAATATAAATATGTTTAATTTTTTTAAATGTTCTGATTTCTCTGAAAATCAGGGGGGAAATGGTTTCAAGGACATTGACAAATTAGAACAGATTCAGAGGAGGGCAAAAAAGATGATAAAGAGTTTGGAAAATAAGTCTTAAGAGGAAAGGTTGAAGGAACTGGGTATGTTTAGCCTAGCGAAAAGAAGACGAAGGGAAGACAGGATCACAGTCTTCAGGTATCTAAAGGGCTGCTCCGAAGAAGATGGCAAGGAACTGTTCTGCATTGCCACAGAAAGCAGGACTAGAAACAATGGTCATGATCCAGAACACTCGCATGGATCCCATGCGGCTGCCATGTGGCTTGCACACACATCACAGTTCCCATAACTAGTGTGCACACAGGTTGTGTGTGTGCTCATGCAGGGCTTGGGATTGGCCCCAATGGCCTTAAGTTATAGGAAGGTAGGTTTCAATTAAATATCAGGGTAATCTTCCTAACAATAAGAGCTATGCAATAGCGAACAAGCTGCCTTGGGTGGTCGTAGGCTCTCCATTCCTTGATGTTTTCAAGCAGAGGGTTGGACTAGATGGCCCTCAATGTCCCTTCCTGCTTTTAAGATTCTATTAAATTAATTGCCTTTTTGACATGATTTTTTGGTTGCTGAAATACCTTTTAAATCAGAAAGTTTGAGAAGCTATTTGAGATTTAAAAAATCAAATTTTATTCAAAATTCATTGGAATCATCCATGATTTTAAAATTAAATTTACTAATTTTAATTAGATTTTGTACACAGACTTCTGAATACCTCCAGTTACTACCTTGATGTACCATTTTTGATGTATGTTTATGATCTGATTGTGCTATATCTTGATGGCTATCTCCCTTACTGTTTGTATAGGTGGCACATGGCACTCTTAGCAATTCTGAACTTGATTTTACTGAGTCTCAGAAAGATCTTCTTGGCACCAGTGGTCTCATTCTCCTGCTGCCACCTCGAGTAAAGAGTGACGATGTTGCAGAGGAAGATGTTTATTGGCTGTCTGCCTTGCTTCAGTTGAAACAGCTCCTTCAAGTTAAACCTTTCCACCCAAAAGTGCCTCTGGTGGTTCTAGTCCCCTGCCATGGTGAAGAGGCCACAAAGAAGGAAGTAGAAGAAGGTGACTTCTGTAGTTTGAAATTACTATTAATATTCAGAATTATAGAAAAGATAGTGAAGAAGTAGTAGCATTGAGAGGTACTTGCTAAGATGTACAGATCTGCGCCTCCTTGAATCTCTGACAGAAATTGAGAAGACCCAAGAAAGACTGTTTAAAATGGAAAAGAAAATTGAATAGGCAGAATCTATCTGACATTTGAGTTTTGTTTTCCCCATAGTGTGGTGGTGATATAGTCAGGTTCAGTATGGTAGAAGAAGATGTAATTTGCATTGATGCTAGGAATGGATTAGCTAAGAGAATTCCAGTATCTTTTGAGCTGTGAGCCACAAAAACTGCTTACACTAGCTCCTGACAGCCATGAATGGGAGTCCTGGAGATGGAAGAAAGCGACATCCCTTCGCTTCCACATGCATGAAGCGTCACTACAATGACAGCTCCTCCCCGCCCCGACTGTGCTTCTGTTCCTAAGTATTCTGACCAGCAACACCCCCACCACTCTTTTGGTCAGAGCTCAGGCGGGATACTTAGGGGCAGTAGAACAGCGGCAGATCACCACCAAAAGATGGGGAGAGGGGAGGGTGCTGATTTCCGGAAGACACTGGCCCGGAGTTCCTGCAAGGGCCAGGCCTTCCATTCCTCTACCTTTCCTGCCACATAGCCCTGGTCCCACCTTTGCCGAGACTGGTTGTGCCCCAGGGGTTAGGGTTTTAGGCTGCCCTTACATGATCTAAAAGTGGCAGCAACTTCACAGGGTTCATGCACAGTTACTGCTGGTTAAACCCTGATGTAACTGCTTCACACAAGTCCCATGAAGCTGTTGCCACATTTGGACTACATGCAAGAGTAGTGTGAAGCCATGCCTCCCTTCCCCCATTCTCGGGACAGGGAGTGCCTGTGTACTTGCAGTGTCAATGATGGATCTGGGAGCAGGGTCATGGCCAGGACAGAGAAAGGGGCAGAGGGGAAGTCATGGCTCCCCTACCTCCCTGCAAGAACCTCTGGAGTGGTGCCCTCTGGAACTGCAGCATTAGCACACGTCCTCTTCTCCACTACCTTGTGACAGAAGCATGTTGCCATGCTATTGCATTTAAACATGCTGCCTGGGCCCTGCTGCTGGCCATGAGGAGTCTGAAGCAGGGCCAGACAGTATGCTTGAGGGCAGTGGCACAACCAGTGGCAGGGAGGACAAACTATCACTGCAGTGATAGCTTCATAGGCTGTTTTTATGCAGACGGCCCCCACCCCCGCTGCTTGGTGTTCGAGCAGGTGTGTCGGGGGGCGGGGGGGCAGTCCGTGTACACCGATGGTGGTGGGTCGGGGAATGGGTGTGCCCCCGTGTAAACACCACGGGCGGTGGGTGTTTGTGCATGCGTGCGCACCCACCTCCACCCACGGAGCCATCCGACAGAACAGAGGCGGCTCCATGGGTGTAGATGGGTGTTGGTGGGTGGAGATGTGGTGGGGGGTGTCCGTGTAAACAGGCACACTCCCACCTACACCAGCGGTGCCGAAACACGCCCCCACCCCCATCCGTGTATTAAAGGCCATTGTGTACAGAAAACTGAATCTCCTAGCCAGGGGTCGTGACTTTCTGGGACTTTCTGCCTCTGGAACTTCTGTTCACAACTATTGGGAATTTGTGCACGTGTGTACTTGGCTTTTGTGGATTACAGCCATCGCTTATTTGTGCATATTTGTGGAAAGATTAATGATTTTAATTCCATTTATTGTATTTCTCTTAAAGGTTTGATGCTGCAGGATTTGATTTCAGCTAAACTTATTTCAGACTATCTTATTGTTGAAATTCCAGATTCTGTTACTGACTTGCAAGGCACCAGCAAGGTAAGGACAGTCATAGAAAAACTAAAGATGGATTCAGACTATTTATCACTAAGATCTCTACTGCCTTGATATTCGGTGATTGAATCTGTGTTTGATGTCATTGGTTGTTTACTCAACCATAAAGCAAACAAAAATCATTGCTAATTTGGAGTGAATATTATTTTGTGCTTGGGAAGTTCGCCTTTCAACGAACTCAACTTTGCGGTCAACTTTGAAGTGGTCTACTTCACCTTTCAGTGGCGCTGAACTTTGATAGTCAACTAGTTTCGGAACTATAAATAATTCTAGAGCTAGTTGTGTCAGGCCCTCGCCAGATAGCTTCCATGAGTCAGCTTCTGTCATCTCCACTTCCACAGTTGACTCACCAAATAACAGCAGTAAACCTGTAGGAAGCAAGAATGCATCCAACATGCAGACTGGAACACTGTGAATAGATTGATGAATCTTAAACCCAGAAAGGTCCAGTGTGATCTCACCCTTTACACAGTACAGAACAGAGAATGTCATGCTGAGGCGAATATATGATGGTGATCTGTTCCTAATGATTTATTAGTCTCAGTGATAAAAATGAGCATCTTCTTCATATTTTGTACTTGTCCGAGTACAATTCCAGCCATTGGGCACTGGGTAGTATTGGATGTCATGTCTTCGTCTGCTACATTAAAGTATTGTCTTGTGTAAGAGTGCTCTGTGGAGGCGACTGTCTTAAACTCTGACCTCTCCGCTTCTTTTTAGTTAGTTTTGTTACAAGATCAGAGGCCCAGGGAGTGAGGCCAAAGAGGAATAGGATAAAAACCATTCTAAAAATAAAAAATTGTTGATAATTTTCAACAACTTTTATGAGCATTTTAAATTGAGACACAGATATGTGCTTTTATGGATCTGGGATGGAGTGGGAAATAATGTTTTATGGCGCCTGAATGCCTATGTAAAATCAGTGGTTAAACAGATTTAAAATCTTAATGTATTACAGTTTTACTTACTGAATTAATATGGAGCAGAGTGTATTAATTTCCCTGCTAGCTAGTGAATTTCTTCTGTGAATGTTTGTCGCAGCTATCCGAGGCAGTGAAATGGTTGATCATCCATTGCCCCAGCTCCCTTGAGTTCTGCTGCCAGACCCTCCTGCAGTATATTGAAAATGGTGTCGCCCGTGAATTCAGTGAGCGCTTCTACCATGACAGGAAGGAAAGACGCATGGCTGGCTTGCCTTCCCAGGAGCCTAGTGCAATTATCGAGCTATACAACAGTGTTCTACAGTTCCTGGCTGAAGCGGCATCCTCAGAGCAGCTCTGTGACCTCTCCTGGCCTGTTCCCGAGTTTGTGGAGCCAGGAGGCAGCAAACATCTTCCTCATCTGCAGTGGAACACACCTGAACACCTGGCCTGGCTGAGGAAGGCAGTACTTTCATTCCAGATTCCCCATGTGGACCTCCCTCCTTCGGGTGGTACGTAGCTCTAGCTAGGCAGAATGACAGCTCTCCTGAGACACATTGGTCTCAGAAGACAAATGCTTTTCTTATTGCAACAAGTCTCTCTCCGGTTATTTGTGAAATGAATTTCCTTATCAGAGTTTGGCTGTAACCTGGTGGGCTTTTTTGGTCTCTCCATAAAAATCAACAAACCTGTGCAAGCTATAAGACAGAAGTTTCAAACTGGGATTATGGACATCATCTGTGAATGGGGACACGATCTGGTTGATATTTTTATTTACTTAGCAAGTCTTACTCTCTGAGATCACAGGATTATATTTAAACCTCATAATAGTTACAAATGAGCAGAAATAAAACAATAACAGAACAAACAGACAAACAACACAACTAGCTAACTGAAGTCCAACCTCAACTTATCCTGCATTTAGTAAGATTTTTTTAATTCAAGTTATTCTAACTTGAGTTTTGAATTTAACTTTTTCTTATTTTGTAGACAAGCTCTAGATGTGTTTCTCCCTATTGTAGAATTGTTATACAGGGCAAATTAGCATGACTGGTGATACTTGTTTATTCCATGCCAAGCTTTGAAGGGATGGAAAGTTTGCAATGAAGTTGAAGCTGCGGTATAAAAGCCAGTCAGCCTGGGGAGATGACCTTAGCCATAGCTCTCTCTTTCATGCCCAGTATAAAAACAAAACAACAAAACTGTCTTTATTTTTACACAGCTCCCTGGCATCCTGTCTGCTCCATGATTTTCCAGTATTTGTCTCAGACTGCTAGTTCTCTCCAGACCCAACAAATACTTCAATCTCAGGTAGAGAATTTGTTAAGTAGGACTTACTGCAAATGGAGAGGCAGATTGTTTGCCAACTCAGGAGAAGATGGGCCTTCAGTGGATGAGATTCCTTGGGATGGTATTTTGGCACTATGCATTAACCATAAACTGAGAGACTGGAAACCCCCCAGACTGCCAGTAATACCAGGTAATAAATAGATTTGGGTAGGTTGTTGTTTGTCTTGTTAAATTCAACTCTCTTGGTTTGCTCTTTGCTTTTTTTTTTATTCATTAGCATTTGTATCAAGAGGCAGAATATGGCTTCTGAGTATAGCATGCTTTTGACTAATGGATAGGCTCTCCATTGTTTCCCACTACTGTCTTTTGGGTAACTGTATATGGTGCACATTGTTTTGTCAACTGAGGGATTTATTCATTATCTGTATTGCTTCTTCTGAATTTTGTTTGAACTTAATTCATCATTGTGAATTAAGCATCTGTTTGTGAAAAAATGTGGCCATACTTCCTTAGCCTTGTGTGTAGTGCAAGTCAATGAGTGAGTAACCATGTTTGTGAAGTCAGCAAAACATAGATTTAGCTGAAGGCCACAGTTAATTTTTCAGCTGCATACATGTGTACAACCTCCAGTGATGTGAACAGATGTAATGGTGATGAGCAAGTGTATGTGGCTAGAAAATTAATTGTGACCTTCAGCTAAATCTATGTTTTGCTGACTTGTATGAGATTTAATTGTTGCTGTTTTTAAAGACAAAAAAAGGAAAACAACCTCCCATGCTGCCTCTACTGCCTGTGGCTTTGCTACTCTGAAAATGTTTTGTGGGTTTGAGACTGAAAAAGTAAAACATCAGAATAATCTAGATGCAGGGCCGGCCCCAGGCATGTGCCACATGTGCGGCCGCACGTGGCCCCGCCGCCAGCTGGAGCCCCGCACTTGCCTGGCTGGGCAGCAGACTGCAGCCAGCTTCTCCCCAGAAAGTGATTCTTCCTCCCCTCCCTGGCTCAAGACCCCATCCCTCACCTGCCTCTGCCTTCTAGTAGTGATACAGCGCAGCAGCAGCGGAGACACTGGATCGGGCTGGAAGATAAGGCTGTTTACAAAGAAGCTCCTCCCCACGTGCTGATCAGAAAGTTGCTACCTTGTAAAGAAGGTTCTTCGAGATGGCCCCCAACATTCTCACAACTGGGCTGTACGCGCTTACCCTGTTCAAATAATAGACCACATAATGGTCTTGAGCTCCTCTGGTATAAAAAGAACCCTCCCCCTCTGAATGACAGTACCTTTCAACCCTTTCTAGAAATTTAAGAAAATAATTCCATGCGGGGCTGGAAGGGTGGGTGTTGTGAGAATGTTTGGAGCCATTTCAAAGAACCTTGTTTGCAAGGTAGCAACCTTCTGTTCTTCTTCGAGTGGCTCCTCACATGATATTTTTACATGGCTCCGCCGGGTGGGGAGTCCGTGGGCGCGCCAGTGCATGGATGGGGCATGCACACAGCTGTACACACATCCCCACTCACCCACCACTCATCCACACCCACATAGTAACCACCATTTCCCCCGGTTGCTCCGTGCGTGGGGATAAGTGGGGGGGTGAGTGGGGATGCGTGTTAGGTGAGCGCGCACACACCCCCACTCACCATGGGCACGTGCACCACGTCATTCATATGGGGTTCCCCCACCCATGAACACACAGAAATCTGCGGCTGGGAGGAGAGACCCGTGTAAAAAGGGCCACATTCTCACAACTGTCTTACTTATACTATCTTAGGTAGGAATTTAGGATGTAAAGCAATATCTATTCTGTCTTGGAAAATAAATCAGCAAATATGGTTCTGAGATTATTATGGCTGCTATTTCACTAACTCTTCTTAATGAAGTTATTGCTAACAGGAATACTGTCTTTAAACCCGCACCCCATAACCAGTTCATTTGCACCCCCATATAATCAATTCACGCTGCCCCGTGGACACAAATTAAATGGTTATGGGTGGGGGCAGCGTAAATAGATTATATGGAGGCAGGGGCAGAAATGAACTGGTTATGGGGTCGGGGCAGCATGAACTGATTATGGGGGCACAACTGAACTGGTTATATGTCTCTTTTCATGGCATAATGTGCTTAATAACCTAGCTGCATTTTGGGTGTCTTGTGTGTGTGATAGCAGCACCTCTGGATTGGTCACACCACATGCGTGCACAAGGCACAGGCGGCACTGGCAGCAAGAAGCAACAGGCCCTGGAGGCCAGACTGGCTAAGCTCACCCCCTGGCCCCTCCTCCAGTAAGGCAGTGGATGCAGTCAGTCTCTCTGTGCCTGTGTCACTACCCGCTTGGCTGCCCTTGCAGTGGAACCACTCCTGGGGAGTGGTGGTAGACACTCGGCTGGGAAAGGGGGGAAGCATTAGGAGGCCATGCTTCTCCATGGTTGCTCGTAGAGGTGGAGAATGGGAATCCTTCCTGTCCAGAGGGAGTAAGTTTTATGTAAATGTATACATTTGCATAATTAGGTAATGCCTAATTATGCAAATTAGGCCCCGCACCAAGACTTCGCACATGGCCTCACAAACTCTGGGGCTGGCCCTGTCTAGATTTGCCAAACATGGAGATGTTTTAATAATAAAGTCACTTCAGAGGTGCTAAAGTTTAATCTGGGTTTGGTAAGGTTTAATATTCCAGTTTTAGGTCTGAAGTGAAATTATGGCTCGGGTTCCATTTTTGATGGATCCAGACATTCCAATGGTTCTGGCAAAATGTGAACTAGAATATGATCCAGTCCTCATTTTGCCAGAGATTCAGATTGATTTTCTCCCTGCACGGCACATACACTGTGCAGGATGCAAAATGGTGAGGCCCTGCAGTCGGAACTTCAGACTCCTGCTGTGGCTTAAATCTGTGGTGAAATTCCATCCAATGTTCTGAAAATGCAGAAAATTTCTGCAAAGAGCGAATGACTGTTTTGCTTTGGCTATACCCAATTTTCAAAAGGAGTTTTATGTGCATTTAAAAAAAACAACCTCTAAACTTAGCATCAATGCATTGTTAATTGTGGAGTATTAATTGGGGGTATTCTGGGTGAAGATAAAACAATATTATATGGAACCCAAAAGTGGATATTCAAAAACTGAAGCATGGTTTCCATCGATATTTTTAAGGTTCAGCTTGTTTCCCTTGAAGGTAAAAATCTATAATGTTGTTTTTGATCTTTTTTCTGTTTGTATGTCTGTAGATGCAGTGAGTGAAGATGGGCAAATATATGTGTATTTCTTTAAGGAACACCTAAAAAAATACACCCTTCCTTTTTCATGGGAGCAGGCCAGACTGCAAACTCAGAAAAAGATCCAGCAAGGTCCTGTAAAGTGAGTTTATTATTCAACTTTGTGTTAAATATTATGGCTGTAAAAATCTACTGTCCTCTGGTGAGTATACTTTTTTAGAGTTGTTCTCCAGAGGAGACTGAGCATGTGCGAGTGCTCCTCCAAAGCGAGTGCTCCTCCAAACTGTGACTGAAAGAGGCCTCAAAAGGACCTGTTAAAGAAAACAAACCTCCAGAAAAGTAAGAGAAATGGCAGGGGGAGAAAAAAAAGACAGTAAAAGAAACCCCGATGGAGCGATACTGCAGACAGAGGCCTGGTGAAAGGGCTAGAGGGGAGGCCTCATCAAAAGAGAGGGAAAAGATGGCGGCGGGTGCTGTAGCAGAGGGGGAGGAAACCCCAGATGAAACTGAGGCTGAGGAGGAGCAGGGGGGTAAACAATAAAGGCGCTCCTCCTTGAAATGAAAAGGGATTTCAAAAGGGATATGAACAAATTGAGAGACTCAGTGGAAGTTGGAAGTAAAAAGCTGGAAAGGCTGGGGCATAGAATTGACACAGTAGAGGAGAGAGTCTCCTCCTTGGAAGACCAGGCGGTGAATACTGTGGAGCAGGCCACAAACCTCCAGGAGAAGGTGCAGATCTTGATGCTAAAAACTGAGGACCTAGAGAATAGGTCACGGAGGGACAACTTAAGATTTGTGGGCTTCCCTGAAGGGGCTGAAACTCAGGATGTAAAAAAGCTGCTGTGGGACTTCCTAAGGGAACAATTCCCAGACAATCAGCAACTGCAAAATCCAGAAATCATCAGGGCCCATAGAACAGGGAGACAGCCCAATAAAAACTTTCCAAGACCCAGAACCAT
>QEPC01010841.1:964738-977876 GCA_003113815.1 Sphenodon punctatus | reverse complement strand
TGGGAATGTGTTTATGTAAAGGCCTTCTGGAGTAAAATATGGAAAATTATGAACAAAGTAAACAAGGGGGTGGTACCTTTCAGACCAGAAATTGGGATTCTAGGTCTCTACCCTGATAATAAATCACTAAAACCACATCAGGAGGCATTGAGAACTCTGTGCTTGGCTGGAGTAAATATAATAGCAAGACGTTGGAAGATGGAGGGCCCCTTACCTTTTCAAGAATGGATCTGTCGAATATGGTACTTATTTACAATGGACAAGATGATGGTAAACCTGCAGGACAAGAAGCTAGAAAAAGAGGAGAAAAATGGAAAAGCAAGGGAAAAGAAAAAAAATAACTATGAGGCAAAGTGGCTTACTATATTAGGAGCCATTGAAGGAAATGAACTACCAAAGAGTGACTGGACGCTGTTGTTTGACTGATACATTTGAACTGGTGAGCTCGGGTACCGCCTTGTATGGGTAATAGAACAAACTGATATTGTAAAGTTGATACATTTGAACTGGCAAGCTCGGGTACCGCCTTGTATGGGTAATAGAACAAACTGATATTGTAAAGTTGATGAAAATACTGTGTATAATGCCATTGAATATCAATAAAAGAGTTTATAAAAAAAAAAAAGAGTTTTTCTCCAGAAGCACAGAGGGTAGTTAGTAGTGCTGCTGCAGCCCATGTTCCACTGCATGTTCATCTTGATATAAAGGATATTTAAATAACTAGCTGATGTAGTCTCGGAGCCACTGGCAATTATATTTGCAGTCCTGATTGACAGGTTAGGTCCCAGAAGACTGGAGAAGGACAAAAATTGTGCCCATATTTTAAAAAGGGATTAAGGAAGACATGGGAAATTATCAGTTGGTCAGTCATACCTCCATATCCAGGAAGTTACTAGAGCATTCAGTTTGTAACCATTTGGAAGTCAAAGGGGTGAGTAGTATCAGAAAGGGTTTATCAAGAACAAATCATGCCAAAACAACTTAATCTTCTTTGTGACAGAATAACTGGTTTAGTGGATGAGGGGAAGGCTGTAGATATAATTTATTTGGATTTAGTAAGGGTTTTGACACTGTTCCATATGTTATCATCATAAGGCATAGATACGAACGACTATAAGGTGGATAGGTTACTGGCTAAACGATCACAAGCGAAGAGTAGTAATTAATGTGTTGATGTCAGATTGTAGGCTGTCTCAAGCAAGATTCCACATGGATGAGTTCTGGGACTGGTGCTATTCAACATTTTTATTAATGATTTAGTTGAAGGATTCATGTATTTCTAGTCCCATCATTATGGTTTTGCAGATTAGGGCTAGGACAGGACTTCTTGGGGGGAGAGAGAGAGAATGGGGGTGGGGTGAGGTAGTCCCCTCTTACCCCCCACAGCTTAGATGCTATAATGTTTACCACTACATTCAATGGTGAGGGGAGTTTTTCCTGCATTGCAAGTTGGTACTGGGACTTGCGATGCGGGAGTGGCACTCCATCCTCTGGTGAACAGTAGTTCTTCTGTCTCCCCACTGAAAGTCCTAGACTAGCAAGGAGTCTCTCATACTTGGCCAGGAAATTATTTACATATTTTATAGCCCTGATTAAATATCCATAAATATCTCTGATATTGGAGATATTTGGTTTCTCCCCCTGCAGCAGACAGTCCTCCAGCTGGGTAGCTCTCCTTTGACCAGCAGGAGGCAGAAGAACACAGTAGACCTCTCTGGGCATGTTCCTCCTGCGCTACTCCTGCTGCACTTGCCAGTTCGTTCTTCTGCCTCAGACCGGCAGGAGCTCCATGATCAGGCTCCAAAGAAGATCCTGTATCCTTAAAGAAAAAAGAAAACGGATATTTGAGAAGTAAGAAGAAGAAGACAGAAGAGTCAAGGGGGGATCCTTGACTGACGGGGCAAAAGGGGTCCGGGTCCGCGGCCTCGGCAGGAGCCGTTGGCAGCAGGACAAGCACCCCAGCCTGCTACGCAGCAGCCTGGGAGTAAGGAGCAGCCCAGCGCAGGAAAGAAGCGGGCTCACTCCTCCGTCCCAAACGACCCCTTGCAGTGCATTGGGACCTGTTCTCCCCGGTGTCCCCGCCTCCTCTTGGGTAGACAAGAGTGCCAGCACGATCCTGTTCCATCCCTTGCGGCGGTGGTGGGAGAGAGGATCGGTTAGGGAGGGCACCTCTGCTACCGAGGTAAAGCCTTTAAGGTTCAGGCATCGGTTCCAGTAGGCTCCGAGGCCTTGGTTCCCCCCGCCCCTCTCCCTCCCCATGCCCCTTCCCGCCCCTAAAAAGGTCTACGGAGCAGGCGCAGCTGCAACCTAATCGGTGCCCATCTTGTTTTCCCAGCAGGCCTTTGTCCAAGGAGACGCGCCGGAGAACCCCGCTCATGCTGAGGCCCTGGGTACTCAATCGGAGACTTTCCTGATTTTGAATCAGACAATGGGAAAAAATCTCCAGGCCCTTTCAGTGGGACAAGCAGGAAAAAAAGAGAAGGGGGACTCAGGGGAAGGAGAGGGCCCCTCCCCCTAAAAAGAGGCTGAGGCAAACTAAAAGGCCGGGAAAAACTCACCGCCCAGTAGGGGGCACCATTTCCCACCTTTTGGGATCTCCACGGGCCTCTGACCATTTCAGCTCATCAGAGCCGGAAAACAGGGAATTGGGGGCAATGGGGGCTAGCCTCCACTCCGGCTTGGAGAAGGAGTCTGGTGAATTGCATTCAGGCCTGGAGAAGGGGGAATGGCAAGAAGCCTCCCAGTCCTCCTCAGACAGAAACAGGCAATTTCCCCTAAATTACAGAGAGGAACTGCTGGCCAGGTTGTAAAAACACTGCACCTGGAAGAGAAGCCGTTACAAGATCAGTCCTCCGATTCAGAGGAGGAGGACAAATGTCTCCTTATTCCATCTGTTCTGGGAAGAGATACGGGTGTGCCACTGGACAGGGCCTTCGAGAAGTTGGTCCTGATGGAATGGAAAACCCCAGCCAAGGCTAGCAGGATGAATAAAGCGCAGGAGACGCTGTACACCTTCTCCAGAAAAAAGGAGGGATTGTTTAAAAACCCAAAGGTGGATGCAGCAGCGGCCTCTTTGGCTAGACAGACGGTTTTCCCTACAGAGGGGGACTGTTTCCCAAAGGAACCTACAGACAGGGCCATTGAGGGGGTTTTAAGGAAGGGGCTTGATGCCTCCTCTAACTCGCTGCGCATTCACATTCTCTCTTTGTATCTCGCCAGGGCCAACGTAGCGTGGCTCCAGGAAATGCAGAACGAGACCATTTCAGAGGAGAGATCTAAGGTGCTCTCTTCTCGGGTAATGTTGGCCAACGCCCTGCTTGCTGACACCTCTATGGTTGCTTTGTCCTGGTCAACCCGGTCAGTTTTGATGTCAGTGGTGGCCCGAGCTGCTGTGCAGGATGGGGCGGTATAGAAATCTAATAAATGAAATGAAATGAAATGAGAAGGAGGTTGTGGCTGAGATCCTGGCAGGGCGATACCACGGCCAAAACTCTGCTCGTAGAAGGACCTTACAAGGGGTTTAAGCTGTTCGGCACCTGCTTAGACAAGGTGTTATCGGAGGCAAGTGATATGGCGAAGACTAAGACGCTGGAGCAATTTGGAGCGAAAAGGAGACCTTTTCGTGCTCCAGCCTTTAGGTTTGGACCTGCTCCATCCAACTCCTTCCACAGGCGGCCCCAGGCAGGGGAGAGGGACTATACCAGGCAGTCCTTTCGATTCAGAGGCCTGGGGCAGCGCAGGTCTAACCGGGGTAGGTAGTGAGAGTCTTCCACTCCTCAGTCAGCCAAGCAAGCATGACTTGCAGGGGGAAGAGGTCATAGGAGGCAGGTTGTTCCTTTTCTGCGAGGCCTGGGAAGCTTTGATTTCAGACGCCTGGGTCTTGCAGATAGTGTGTCAGGGTTATGCGTTGGAGCTCCTAGGCAAACCAAGGCCCAGGTTCATTCCCTCCCCCGTCTCAAGGAACCCTCAAGAGAGCATGGCCATGTCCAAGGAGATAGCCAGGTTGCTGGATACGGGGGTGATAGAGGAGGTTGCCTTCGACGAGAGAGGCCTAGGCCTATACTCAATAATTTTCTTAGTTCCAAAGAAGACCGGTCAGTGGAGAGCTGTTTTGGTCCTAAAGGCCCTGAACAAATATATAAGGCCACAAAGGTTCAAGATGGAGACAGTTGGCGCCATCTGCCACAGCCTGTCCAAGGACGATTGGCTGGCCTCTTTGGACCTGAAGGAGGCCTACCTTCACATCCCCATATTACAGGACCACAGGCAATGGCTCCGTTTTGCTTTCAACGGGAGACATTGGCAGTACCGGGCCCTCTCCTTCAGGCTATCGTCAGCGCCCCAAACATTCACGAAAATTCTGGTAACTGGTAGCGAATCTTCGCCAGGAGGGGGTTCACGTGTTCCCATACCTGGATGACCACCTGATCAGAACTCCATCACAAGAGAGAGCATCCAGAGATGTGAACAGGGTGGTCTCCTATCTCAGAGACCACGACTTCATCACGAATCTGGACAAGAGCCAGCTAACACTGACTCGCAGGTTGGAACACCTGGGAGTCATATTAAATACAACCTCAGACACCGTGTTTGTCCCAGAGGAGAGAAGGGAGAAGATCCACTCCCTCGCTCATCTGGTGCAGGCCAGCCAGAAATTAAGTCTCAAGACTCTGGCAAGGTTGCTGGGGCTGATGGTGTCATGCTGCCGCCAGGTCCAGTAGGCCCGTTGTAATTTATGCCCCTTGCAGTGGCTGCTCAGGCCTTTCCAAAAAGAGCTCACCCAAGGGGAAAATGGTTGGGTGTTAATCCCAGACCACCTCAAATACTCCATGTCCTGGTGGTTAAACCCCAGCATTTTCAATCTAGGGGTGCCACTAATGGAACCCTCTCGGCAGGTAGTAACCACTGACACCAGCCTGAGGAGTTGGGGGGCCCACATGGGGGGGACGTTCCATCCAGGGGCTATGGTCTCTGGAGGAGCGTTCCATGTTGATAAATTTGTTAGAGCTTAGGGCCATCCGACTAGTCCTGGAAAGATTTTTTCCTTTGGCACAGAAGGTTCATGTCCTAGTCTATACAGACAACACCACAGCCAAGGCATATGTGAATCATCAGGGGGGCTCCAGATCTCCCCGCCCTGCAGAGGGAAGCAGAAAGGTGGTTCAGCTGGGCTCAGATCCATCTCAGCTCCCTAAAGGCCCTACACATAAAAGGGAAGGACAATCTCCAGGTGGATTGGCTCAGCTGGGAGACTCTGGACCCCCATGAGTGGGCAGTGAACAGGGAAGTTTTTGTCAGCCTAACAGAGAAGTTCGGCAGGCCAATCATGGACCTATTTGCAACAAGGGAGAATGCCCAGGTGGAGTGCTTCATGGCAATTTCAGAGGCGACAAGGATCGCTTCCCTGGATGTCCTGAATCCGAAATGGCCAAAGGGTCTTCTGTTTGCTTTCCCCCTGTTTCCTCTGCTGTCCAGGACAGTGGCAAAAATCAGACGGGAGAAGGCACTGAGCATCGTGGTGGCTCCATGGTGGCCAAGACTTCCTTGGTTCTCAGACCTCATGGAGGACCCTTTCCAGCTTCCCCTGATCCTGAACCTCCTCTCGCAGGGCCCTCTGTGGCACAAGAATCTCAGCTCTTTAAGACTGACAGCATGGAAGTTGAGATCATAGCCCTTCGCAAGAAGGGTTACTCGGGGGCCGTCCAATCAATGCTTTTACAAGCTAGGAGGTCCTACAGGGCTACATGGAGGGTTTTCTCCCTGTGGGCCCTATCTAAAGGGGTAGACCCCTGCAAGCCTTCGGTCTCGCAGGTGCTAGATTTTTTGCAGGCTGGGTTGGAAAAAGGTCTTCAGTATAACACTCCGGCGAGGCAAGTGGCAGCCTTAAATTCAGTCTGGTCCACCCTAGCCAACATGCAGCTGGCAAATCATAGGCACATCCGTCAGTTTTTGAGGGCAGCAAAACACCTTTCCCCGCCAGTGGTGCATAGATGCCCCTTGTGGGAGTTAAGCCTCATAATAGATGCCTTGACGAGGCCCCCCCTTTGAGCCTTTAGCGCAGGTCTCCCTGTACATGCTGTCCCTGAAGGTGGCTTTCTTAATTGCAGTGACATCAGCCAGTTGAATGTCGGAGCTGGGGACCATCTCTGTGGAGAGTAATTTTTGTGTGTTTCATAAACAGTCGGTCACACTTAGGCTAGATCAGGCTTTTCTCCCTAAGTGTATTTCCCTTTTACATAGGTCACAAGAGGTGAGCTTACCGTCTTTCTGACCCAAACCGGTGCACGCTACAGAGAAAGAAGGCATACTTTGGACATGTGCCGGGCTCTAAAAATTTGCGAGAACCTGGCGAGAACTCAAGGCTTTTGAAAATCCACGGCACTTTTTGTTAACCTGCGAGCTAGTACCCGGGGTACAAAGGCGTCAAAGACCTTGTTTTCTAAATGGGTGAAGCAGGCAATTATAGAGGCGTACAAGGCTATGGGTAAGGTTCCGCCCCTTCAGATCTGGCCTCACTCTGTTAGGGGAGCTGCAACCTCCTATGCTTTTAGGACAAGAGCATCCTATGAGGAGATCTGTAGGGCTGCTACATGGTCCTCCATCCATACGTTCGTCAGACACTATAAAATAGATGCCTACCAGTCTGCTGAGGGGACCCTCCTGGGGCTGTCTCTTCCCTCCCTTAAAGTATTTGGGTATATCCCAGTTGGAGGACTGTCTGCTGCAGGGGGAGGAAAGAGAATTGGTCACCTACCTCGGTGAATTATTTTCTTCCTCTGCTATGCAGACAGTCCTCCGGACCCACCCAGAGATCAGGAGGTTCGTGGGAGGGGGAAGTACCAAATTCAGGTCAAATTTGTTAGCACCCTAGTACTGCAGTTATAAGGGTTTGGGTGTTTTCAGAAGTTAAGGGTTATTGTTGGCATTATTAACAGTAGGCCTGGGGCAGTAGAGTTGTGGAGTTTTTTTTCCCAAACATGAGACTGCCGGTCCTCTGCTTTGGTACTCATGGCAAGTGCAGCAGGGGTAGCGCAGGAGGAGCATGCCCAGAAAGGTCTACTGTGTTCTTCTGCCTCCTGCTGGTCAAAGGAGAGCTACCCAGCTGGACGACTGTCTGTGTAGCAGAGGAAGAATTCACCGAGGTAGGTGACCAGTTCTCTTTTCTTTGCTCTTTTCCTATCTGTATGATGAGAAACGTAGGTCATCTTATTGGAAGTATCCTGTAATAAAGCCTTGTAAATAGATCAAGCAGCACCACCTATTAGGTTTTTCCAAAGTGGGCAGCTCTTTATACCTTTGGATTGAGGAAGATTTACATATAAAGTATATTAATATTAAACACAGCATAATTTAATTTTCATTAAGGTTATACCATTTTTATTTAAATGTGTCAGTCTTAGCTGTTGACTTTTGACTGCACAAAATATGGAAGAAAATGTTACCAAGAAAATGTAGTGACATCATAAACCATGAGGAAGAGCCATCTGAACAGCCATTTTTGAACTGTTGTAGCTGTGGTCATTCTGCATTCAAGTAGGGACTTGAACTAGATGACCCACGAGGTCCCTTCCAATTCTGATTCTTGGTAGAATTTTCTAGCTGTATGGCGTCTATTTCATCTAATGGAAGTTTCTATTATTATATTACAAGAAGTGCTATGTAGTTGTAGGACGTTGTCTTTCTGTTCTTCAAATGGCTTCTGCGTATTCCCACTTAAGATATATATGCCGTATGATGCTGAAACTGGACCTTGATTGGCTTAGTGGCTACAGCCGAGATCCATGTCATGATGACATCCCTGGCATATAAATACTGCCCCGCTTCCAGCTCCACTCAGTTCCTTATTTTTCCACTCTGAATTTTGGACCTTCATCTGGTTATTTATGGCAAAGCATTTTAAAAGATGTGTCCTGTGTCTGGGAAAAGTTCCTGATTCGGACGCTCACACTGTTTGTTCCTCATTAGTGCAGAGTACAACTCTGTGCTATTTTCCACTCTTTAAAGCTGTGCAAAATAAAGAGGGGGTTCGGCACCTAGCAGAATTCCTGATGGCTAAAGCTGCGGAATCGTTTCAGGCACTAACCTTGTTGACTTCCACCTCAGCATCAAAGACTTGCTTCTCTGACTACTGCTTCTTTGGTGCGACCTAAAAGGAAGTATCCTAGCAAGGGCTCAGAGTGCAGGGGTAACCTCCTACCTCTTAAAGCCCATGGCTCGAATTCCAAGGCAAAAGGAGTCCTCAGTTGGCACTGAGACTACTAAGTCGGTGCCAGAAGGACACTTCTGCAATCAAGAGTTGCTCAAAAAAAGCTTAGCTCCAGACCCAACTTTTCTCAGGGCACCAGGGAAAAAAGTGTTTCAGGAGCTTCCCTTTGCCTCCTCAGCATCTATCTCCAGACCAGAGGAAGCCGAAGGTTCCACAATTTCCAAGCTCTCCAAGATTATTATGACCTCTGACTGAAGATGATCCTGACTTGGTGCTATTGACAAGCTTCCATCTGGGACTGGGCATTGCCAGCTCCTTTGATCAGCATTACCCATTGCTAATGGAGGACAACATGTAGATGGTGCTTGATGTGCGCTCAAGCATATTCTGGCATCAATGATCCAGAGGTCAGTTCAAGCCACTCTCCTATATTCCTCATCGGCATTGATGCCTTTGGTTTCAGTGCCATACATATCATTGGACTCCCGTGTGCCTGCTCCCTCAGTTCATTTGCAGCAGGCTTCATGGCTCCATCATTGCTCTCAGTGCTGTTCCATGGTGTCATCTACGGCTCTTACTCCACTCAAGCGTCTTCCTTTGGGAGCTTCTGAAGAGGTAATGGCTGTTGAGGATGAGGATCTTGATTGGTCAAGGCAAGATGATCCCTTCGATGAGGAGGTGTTCACCTCTTGATGATTTGTGTTTAGTTCAGAAGCTACTGAACAAAATGGCAAAGACTGAGGAGGTACCCCAGGCCACATAGATACTTGTGAAACTTATCATTTGTTTGGTATATGGTCTGCAGAACCAAAAGCTAGAATGACCATACCTTTTTGACTAAGGGTTTTCCAGACCTAAATGAGGAGCTGTGGGCTACCCTGGTTTCCATCCCACAGGCAGGTCCAAAATCACTTCATTTTTACCGGTATATATGGTCTGCAGGACCAAAAGCTAGAATGCTAAGGGTTTTCCCGACTCAAATGAGGAGTATGGGCTACCCTAGCTTTCATCCCACTAGTAGGTTCAAAATCACTTCATTTTTATCCAGTTGTTAATATGTAACATGATTTCTTTATTCATCACCCTGCCCCTAATTCTCTTATTGCCATGACAGGGGATGAGAGGTTGAAGTGAGGTACAGTTCTGTTCTTAAGAACATAAGTAGTGCCATACTGGGTCAGACCAATGGTCCATCAAGCTCAGCTTCTGTCTCTGACAGCGGCCAATCTCGGTCGCTTGGAAGAAGTACCCAACAGGTCAGAATGGGGTGATCCATTCCCTGCTGTTCACACCCAGCTCCCAACAGTACATTACCCAAAACTACCCAGCTCATAGCTGCTAATAGATCTATCTTCCAGAAACTTGCCCAGGCCTTTTTTAAACCCAAGACATACTACTGGCCTTGACCATATCTTCTGGTAACAAATTCCACAACTTAATTGTGCGATGAGTGAAAAAATACTTTTGTTTTAAATCTGCCACCATTTAGGTTCATGGAGTATCCCCTAGTTCTAGTAGTATTTGAGAGGGTAAATAACCGTTCCCTATTAACTTGTTAAGTTCCACACCATTCATGATTTTATAAGTTTCTGTCATATCCCCTCTGTCATCTCTTCTCCAAGCTGAAGAGCCCCAACCTCAGTCTCTCTTCGTAGGGAAGCCGTTTCATACCCCTTATAATTTTTGTTTCCCTTCTCTGTATCTTTTCTATTTCTACTATATCTTTTTTGAGATGGGGCGACCGGAATGGCACACAATACTCAAGGTGCAGTCGCACCATAGACTTGTATAGTAGTGTTATGATATTTTCAGTTTTATTCTCTATTCCTTTACAAATAATTCCTAACATTCCATCTGCTGCTTTGATTGCCACCACACACTGAGCTGAGGATTTCAATGTACTTTGACTCCAAGGTTCTTTTCCTGAGTAGTAACTCCTAATTTAGAGCCCAGCACTGTATACATATAGTTTAGATTGGTTTCCCCTATATGCATATCTTTTTACTTGTACACATTAAATTTTATCTGCCATTTAGATGCACAGTCATCCAGTCTCGGAAGATTCTCCTGAAATTCTTTACAGTTCACTTGTGTTTTGACTACCTTGAATAACTATAATCTGCAAATCTGATAACCAAGGGCGTAGCTACTTTTGGACAAACAGGGACATTCGTCCCAGGGCCTGTACTGGCTGGGAGCCCAGTATCCAAGGTAGCTAAGCTGCCATTCCCCCCTCCCCCTTTTTCTTTTTTAAAATTGCCACCTGACCTGGCTGGATGCCCTTCCAACTGCTGCATGGCCCCCCCCCCACATTTGCAACATTGTGTCTGACACAGTGTTGTAACCGCAGGCATGGAGGGGCCTCATGCAGCATTCTGCATCAGGTAGGATGCTTATGAAAAATACATGGTGCAGGGCTGCACTGGAAGCAATGCAGCCCTGCAACATGTATTTTTCATAAGCATCCTCTTTTAAAGGAGAGATATGGCCACCCTAGCATTAGGTCAGGTCACACTCACAAGCCTCGCAGCTCAGCTTGCCCCCTCGGTGCTGCGTCGTGACAGAGTCCTTCTCACCAGTCCAGACCCAGTCCGGGCAGGGCTGGCTCGAGGGAGGCCTAGCCCAAGTGGGAAGGTGCCCAGCGGCGGCTCCACTCAGTAAGGGAGCCGTTGCCGGGCACCTTCCTGCTCCTGCGCTCCCCGCATCGAGCTGGCCCAGCCCGCCCGACCAGCCCCCGGCCTCCAGGACTGGTCGGGTGGACCAGGGCAGCAATGGCACTGCTGCTGCTGGCCACACTAGGCCCCAGCGATGAATGGGACCAGCAGCAGGTCACCAGCAGCACGCCGCAGACTCTGCAGAGAGCAAGTAAGTCCCGAGCACCAGCAGCCCAGCGCCCCTGGGCCAGCCGACGGCTTCACCACCAGCAGGAAAAAGAGGGGAGGGGCCCACGGCCATTTCTTGTCCCTGGGCCCATCCCAGGCTAGCCACACCCCTGCTGATCACCTCCCTCTTTACTCCCTTTTCCAGATTATTAATGAATACATTAAACAACACTGGTCCCAGTACAGATTCCTGGGGCACTCCACTGTTTACTTCTTCCCATTGTAAAAACTGACCATTTAATTGTATTCTTTGTTTCCTAGCCTTTATCCCAGGGGTGGGGAACCTTTTCAAGGCCAGGGGCTGCACACTAAAATCAATTTAAATGCATTTGAAAATCAATTTAAATCCATTTAAAAGCAATGAATACACACAGACAGTACACGCGCACAATATTCAAAACATGACCCAAACACACACACTCAAAGAATATTCAAACACACACAGAATATTCACACCCACCTAAGTATGTAAGTAAAACAAACATATACACTTTTTCTGCCGATGTTGCTGTTTACAAATGTCCCTCAGCCATTTCCTGAATCTTCCGTGCTGGAACTACATTTCCCCAGCATGCCAGATTCAGGAAATGGCTGGACCTGGCATGGATGGACATTTGCTGAGGGGGAGAGGTAAGGTTGTGCGCCCCGCAAAAGTCAGCCCGGGCAACAGAGAGACGGGTCCGGGCTGCACAACAATGAAGTATGGTGATAGAGTGGCGGGCCGGATGAAATTGCCCCACGGGCCAGAGGTTCCCCACCCCTACTTTAACCAGTTACCAATCCACAACAGGACACTGTCTCCTACCTCATGGCTTTGTAATTTCCTCAAGAATTTCTCATGAGGGACCTTATCAAACACTTTCTGAAAATGCAGATACACTGGGTATTTTCAGACGTTATGAGATCAGTCAACCAAGGTCAGTTTTGCTGCTGGGCCAAAGCACCCTGAACGTCTGTTTGGCAGCTGCCAGGTGTTCACCACGGTCGATTCCCACATGCGGTCAATTTCAACCACGCTTCCCGGGCTCCCCGCGGGACGAGCCCCGAAAGCGTGGTGGGGGCACGCGGCCGCACGTTGTGCCGGGCAGCCCCACCCCCTCCCCGATTCCCCGCCAGGATCTCCTCGCACATCTGTTCGGGGCTTTTATTGGCCCCAGGGGGTGGCTGTTCTGTTCACCCCCAATGGGGATTCACTGTGGTAAATCGGGACGGTGTCATGTCTGAAAATGCCCGCTATATCGACCGGTTCACCCTTATTCTCATGTTTATTTACACCTTCAAAAAATTCCAATAGATTAGTGAGGCACAACTTCCTTTTACTAAATCTATGTTGATTCTTCCCCATTAAGCCATGTTTATTAATATGCCCACTAATTCTGTTCTTAATAATTGTTTCCACCATGTTGCCTGGCACAGACATCAGGTTCACCAGTCTATAGCTTCCAAGATTGCCTCTAGAGCCCTTTTAAAATATCAGAATTGCATTCACTATCCTCCAGTCCTTGTGGCAGATTTTAGTGGGGTATATTTTATCTGGTCCTGGTGATTTGTTACCATTTAGTTTGTCAGTTTGCTCTCGAATCATTGATTTGTGACAGCTCTTTCAATTCATCACCTACAAAGAACAGTTTTGGCGTGGGTGTCTCCCCAGCATCCTCTGCAGTGAAGTCCGAAGCAATGAATTCAGCTTTTCTGCAAAGGCCTTATCCTCCCTGAGCGCCCCTTTACCCCCTGGTCATCTAATGGCTCAGCTGCCTCTCTAGTAGGCCTTTTGCTTCTGATGTACTTAGTTTTTATTATTGTTTTTTGCCTCTTTAGCAAGTCTCTCTTCAAATTCTCTCAGTGTGCCTTCTTAACGTTTTAAGTCTAATTTGTCAGTGCTTATTAGAGGTGGGACCCCGGGCCCATTACCAGCTACCGGATTTACCGGTTCTCAAAGAACCGGATTCCCGGAATAAATCCGGTATACCGGTACCGGTTTTATTTCATTTATTTCAATGGGGCACTGTGTCCCCATTGAAATCAATGAAATAAATTAATTCCTCCCCCC
>QEPC01010841.1:947847-963934 GCA_003113815.1 Sphenodon punctatus | reverse complement strand
AAAAGCCAGGCTGGGCAGGGTGGGTGGGGGGGGTCCCCCCTTCCACCCGCGCAGCCTGGACTCGGGGAGGGTTTTTTTTTTTTTACTTTTTTGGGGGGGCTTTTTACATTGCAGCCATTTTTAAATGGCTGCAATGTAAAAAAATCTGGTACCCGGAATCCGGTAACGGGACCGGATTTACCGGGTTGAATCCGATAATGCCGGTACGCCCGGTACCGGCATTATCGGATTCCGGATTTACCGGTTTTCCCGTGCCTAGTGCTTATGCTCTTTCCTGTTTTCCTCATTAGGACTAGCTTTCCAATTTTTCCATGTTTTCTTCTTTGAGTGGCTCCATGATTCTTACTTATGGGATTATCTCCTGCTTTCAGGAGGAGCTTGTCTCTTACACAATTGAAAACTTCTTGTAGCTCCACTCTTCCTTCCCCGCCCCCCACCCCCCAACTCTCGCGAGAGCCCGGGATTTAAAGGGCGGGGGGGGGGGGCGGAAGAGCCTACATGCCTCAGTTCCTTCCAACTGCCGCAGGCTACACTTGAAGAAATGTCTTCAGCTTGTCTAAAAACAAAACAACAAAACCTATAATTAAATTTGTTATTAAGCATAGACTACTAACTCTTTTGAATAGCTAGCTAGATGTTGTTTTTTCTATAGTTGCTTAATTTAGTTAGTAGCATTAGCCTAGTGTGTGTACTTCACTTCCCTGCCTACTGCCCTGATGTGAAATAAGCCGGGTTCCAAACAATGCTAGACTTGCTCCTCAGTGGTCCCCTTATTGGACCAGCAGGATGAGTACCTTCTATGCCCTCTCGTCCAGTCATTCGGACGAAGGGAGCGATCTCCCTCTGGCCACAAGGAAGGAGCAAAGCAAGTTTCAACTGGGCATGCGAAGGGGATCGCGCCCTCGTTTTCCCAGTTGAAAGTCTGCCTCCGGACCGTCAGGAGCTACAGCAGGGTGCTCCGCACCCAGAGCGACTTTCGAGCCCTCAACCCCTTCTGAGGTGGGGGGGGGCTCCTTAAGTTTATTAGAGAAGGGACCGAGTCCCAAAGAACTAGTGCCCCAGTGCCACCAGGAACCGCTCCAACTCCTCTTACCCCCTGGTGCCAGCTCTCGAGCATGGACCAGGACAGAGCAAGCACAGGGTTAGACCTCCCAGTACGTTCCCCGCACAGGCCGCTTGCTATGGCTGACACCGCTAAAAGGCGCTGGGCCGTGAACCTGTGTGTTATGGCACAGAGGGAAGGCCCCGCCAGGGCGGCGGGAGAAACCGAAACTGCGCGCATTGACCCCCCCCCTCTGATCCAGGCAGAGGCAGCCACGCAGCAGCACGAGGAGCTCTCCGCAAGGGAGGAGGAGGTGGAGCAGGAGGAGGAGATAGCCTCACCTGCCTCCTCACAAGTAAGAGGGGCCCATTCCGGGGATTTCCAACAGATGCACCTAGAGGCCCTCAGATCTATAATGGCGGTTTTGGCCCAAATTGAAAGCAACCAGAACAGGGAGAGGCGTGCACACAAGTGACCCCGTCCTTCCCTGCCCCAGGGCATCCTTTAAGGGCTCGTCCAAGGCTGTTGGCAAGGGCAAACAGAGGATTCATCGTACGCCTCCTTGCAGAAAATCCCTTAGGGACCTCCTAGGTTCCTCCTCCTCAGAGAACTACCTGGACTCCCTCCTCAATGAGGAAGGCGAGCTGCCCCAGGGAAACTCGAACTCTGAGTCACCCTACCCCCCCCCCCCAATAGAAACGCAGCAGAGCCTCTAAAGATAAACCCCAGCATGCACAGGAGACCTCCTCAGAGGAGGAACTGACTGCTGCGTCTTCTAATTCCTCCCATCACTCCTCTGAAGGCGGGGCTCGGGTGGGAAAGTATACTTTCCAAGGGGCATAAGGAATTGGGTAGGGGGCTACCCCTTGAACAGGGTCCCAAATTAATCAGGAGAGCCGAGAGGGTACTCAAAATCACACCCAAGACCCCGAAGAAAAAAGAATCAGTCTTCCTCCTCCTCCTCCAAGGACAATTCAGACTACATCCCCAAACTGGATCACAACTCGAGGGGTGCCGCGTTAGACAGGGCATTCGAGAAAATTATAAGGGCACAATGGAAGCATCCCACTAAGTCTTCTAAGTTGTCCAAGGCCCAACAGGCCCTTTATTTTTTTTAATAAATACAGCAACCCTGTCTTCGGCCTGCCTCAGGTGGACGCTGTGGACGCCTCCCTCACCCACCAATCGGTATTCCCAGCTGAGAGCGACCTCTTGCCCAAAGATTCCACTGACAAAGGGGTTGAGGTGGGTATAAAGAAAAGCTACGAGGCTCTGTCCAACGTACTACGCATGGCTACAACCACCTCCTACATATCAAGGGCCATTATAAAGTGGTTCAAGCTGGCTAAGGACCCCAACATCTCCTCCACCCTCTCCCGTAAGCTTGCCACCAATGTCACTTTAGCCCATGCCTTTATTTATGGACTCATCTATGGACATGCTCATGTGGGCGGCCAAGGGCATGGCTGCCAATGTGGTGGCCAGGCACAGGCTGTGGCTCCGCTCCTGGCGGACGGATTCCCCCCCACCCCTTCCCTATTTAGAGATCCCCCCCACAAGACAGAATTCTTACAGGAAATCTCTACCCTGATCAATAAGTCAGCAGTGCAGGAGATCCCAGAACATGAAAATCAGTATGGGTTCTACTTGAGGTACTTGTTCATCCCCAAGAGGGACAGAGGACTATGGACCCATCTTAGATCTTGAGGACCTCAACAAACTCATGCACAAATTTAATTTCAGAATGGTCACACTCTTACCCATATTACCAGTGCTATGAAAGGTCTCCTGGCTCGCTGCCCTTGACCTCAGAGAGAGAGATGTATTTTCACATAGCTACTATTCAAAAGGCGCCTTGACACGCACACACACACACACATGCACTCCCACAGGAAGAGAGCTTTTCTGATTCTGGTGACTCCATTTTAGCCCAGGAGGCCTTGGTTTTCAGACTTGATGGAGTTGAGCATGGCTCCCCCTTTCATCTTCCGCAGCTCCTGAGCTGTTCCGGGGACCAGTAATTAACGAGGATCCATCCCTCCTCAGACTAACTGCATAGAAATTGACCACTCTGCATTTCATTTTTCTCCATGTGCTGCGAAGCAGCAATTGCAGGTTCGTTTTCCACTCACTCTGCATTTGAGCATCTAGGCTACTCACTTTGTCTTTTAGATATCTTATTGGCAGCTAGGAAGAATTTTACTAAGAGTACTTGGAGGGTGTTTGTATAATAGTGTGCAAAATCAAGGGATTACTCAGCAGAATGCTTCAGTGCTAGTGTTCATACAGTCTGGTTTGGAAAAGGAACCAGATCTTGCTGAAGCCTAATACACGCTCTAGGAAGGTGGTTGCTCCAAATAGCATTCTGTGCTGTGCTTCAGGAGTCTTCATGAATCTTTTTGCATCTGCATGTTAAAATATTTTTTTGAGAATAGCAAGACTTTTTTCTCTCTCCGATGGTGCGTTGTTTTCCTTCATGGAGTTTGAACTTAGTTTTGAAGACTCTCACCAAGCTACCTTTTGAACCTCTAAGAGAGGTCTCTATATTTTTGTGTCTATTAAAATCATTTTTAGTAACTGCTACCTCTACCAGGAGAGTGTCAGAGCTGGGAGTGCTGTCTAAGATCCTAATTTGTGTTTTTAATGAGTCAGTGGTGCTCTGACTAGATCCAGCATTTATCTCTAAAGTCCGTTCCCTTTTTCATAGAACCCCAGAAGTAGTGTTGCTCTCCTTTTGCCTGAGGCCAGTTCATCCTGTGGAATAGATGTGTCTACAGCATTGTAGATAGCCATAGGGCTTTGAAGATTTACTTAGCCAGAACCTTGTCCTTTAGGCAATCTTCTGCTCTTTTCATTTCTTATAGTGCTGGTAGAAAGGGTGAAAAGGCTTCTGGTTCTGTTTATTTCAAGGGGGATGGTCTCATGAATCTGAGGAGAAGCTATAAAGATTTTTCAAAAGTTATTTGTGTTTGTCATGTGTTTTCCACTTTGATTAGACTTTTTTAGATTAGGTTTGAGGCTTTGGGACACTTCAATTGAAACTGGAGAGAACCAGATCTTGCTGAACATGCTCCAAAAAATCTTTTAGTATTCTGCCTCCTACTGGTTGGTGTGATGATCTAACCCCAGAGTGAATTATTGTCAAATAGGCCTTCCAGAAGGAAAATTCCCAAGTTACAAGGACCCAATTTTGCTTTCTTGCCTACTCTTTTGACACTATATTTTTTGCCCGTAATATTAAAATATAATTCATTATTTTCCTTTTAATTGGTTCTGTACTTTTATCTATCATCTATAGCTATGTTCAGTGTTCTTAACCTTGAAAGATACACAACTGCGCCAAATATTTTAGTCCTTAGCTGCTTCAACAATTTATCAGTTTTCAATTAAACTCATCCAGAGGACTCTTTAACCCATAAAATCTGGGTCCACAGCACAAAGATTTCACTCACAGCAAATAAAGCTATTTCCTATTATTATATCTAAATTCCTAGCAAGTAGTATCACTGTTACTTTTCTCCTTTTTCTTCTTCTATAAAATGGTTTTGTCTTTCAGTTCAAAGAGAGAATCTCAGTCCTTTGCAAAACCTTATCTTCATTCATTGTCTCAAACTGAGCATGATGTCGGACTGGGCATTGTGAGTGGCAAGGAAACAAGAATTTGCAGAGCAGAAGATTTCTCATGGACTGCTTCAGTGGTGGACCACCTCCCAGAATACCTGTCTACCAGGCTGCAGCTGGAGAAAATAGAGAGCAAGTGGTAAATGTATTTCTGTTTCTGCATAGTATGAAGAAGTTTAACAAGGTTTTGCAAGTTTAACAAGGAGACAAGACTATCGCCAGTAGGCTATTGAGACTTGAAAGAGGAACTCTCAGTTTTGCTACATAAATATTTCATTGGTTTTTGTAAAGTGTAGTGGCAAAGGGAGCTTCACCAAAAGAAATGTGTTTGATTCCAAGCTTCTGTTACATTTAAACTTAATTTGAAAAAACTTCCGTAAGATGATGGCAAATTGTTCAGTCAATGTGAAACCATGGTTTAAAAGGGAAGGTTTACAGTTATGCTTTTTGTATCTCACATGCACACAGTTCTGTTCCATTCTGTGCAGAATGACTGGGGTTGCCAAGGCTTGTAGAGCAAAGCTCAGTGATTTTTAATATGTGAAGGACAAAGCTCTCTCAGTGATCACTGATGGCATTTTAGATCACACGCTCCCTGAGATCTTAATTCCCAAAATTAGGCAGTTTCAGAGGTTTAGAAAGTGTGTCCAAGCGCATGTTGCTTAATTACTGAATTCTTTGCATTAATAACGGAGATTTATTATGGTGGTTTAGTTGTGAGGGACCTGCCAAAGTGACTAAAAACTTTCTCATTTCTGTACAGAATATCTTGTACAGAATTGTTAAACTTGTACTATTGCTAAAGTTCCCAATTTATTTTTGTAACTGCATGTTCAAAGAGAGGGAGAAAACATGATGCACAATG
Source organism: Sphenodon punctatus (assembly GCA_003113815.1). Lineage (NCBI taxonomy): Eukaryota > Metazoa > Chordata > Lepidosauria > Sphenodontia > Sphenodontidae > Sphenodon > Sphenodon punctatus. The sequence continues at coordinate 958,406 of QEPC01010841.1, read as the reverse complement.
TGAAACTGCAGTTTGACTTGTACTTTTCATCTTCCATCTTGTAGGTTTGAAGAGCAGCTACACCAGTGCTTAGCTGAAGACAATGAGCAATTCACAAGCTCTCCATCTCTTCCCCTCTACCTCCCTCAAACTTTGACTTCTGCACCGCAGATTATTTACCCACTCATCAAAACACCCACATCAACCAGTCTGCAGGTAAAAAAATGAAGTGCTATAATTATGGAAGTATAGGGCATAGTGGAACTGACTGAGGTACTGAATTTGCCAAAGGAAATAATGCATGTATGTGTTTAACAATCTAATTTCCTAAGTGTATCTGAATTTATGTATTTCTAGAGAGAAATATCAGCATCTTTGGTAATTTCCTTTTTGCAAAAAAGTGCCCAGCAGCCCAGAATAATTACAGGGTGGTTAGCATGTGTAGCCTCATATATGTTCACACTGCATTAAACAGAATTTCTCTGGAAAAGCAAGTTGTGCTGTCAGTCACCTAGGCTCTTGTATGTAGAGTGACAGTAGCCCTATTGAAAGGTAGCACCAAAGAACCATCTGTCTGTGGCTAGGTATAAAAACTGTAGTGGGGTACCAGTAAAGATTGTCATTGGAAATTGACATGGTAGATCAGACCCATTCATAGCCTGCATTAGATCAGAGCTGTGTGTGTCTGCACAGGTGTACAGTAGATGTCTGTTACATGTCCTTCCATAGTTGATGCTGCATAGTATTGCAGAACAGTTCTGACAGTATTTCATGTTTCTTTCTGCCAGGTTGGAAGTCAGGCGAAACTGACAGAGACAGGAAGCTCTCTGTCAGACAAGCTGAAGCGCTTGCAGACGCTGATCAGAGCTAACAAAGAGGAGGAAATTGCCTGTGAATTCCATCTTTCTTCTTTGCTGGACATGGCAGATGCTTGACAAGGGTCAATGCCAGTGTATGGAGCAAGAGAGCTCCCAGTGGGGGACATATACCTATGGAAAAGTTAGACATGCCTGATCTACAGATTCAAGCAATGAATAGAACTGGAACTTGTACTAGAACTTCAGACTTCAGCCAGACTTGTACTAGAAACAAGATCTGTTTTCAGGGGCTGGATCGTGGAAACAATAAGGAGACAAGGATGGTTCTTGTAAATCTCTGCTTTTAAATAACTATTCTGTCTCTCTGCTAGACAGAAAGTATTTTCTTTTGAGCTCAGTTTTTTATTTTTCATCTTCTGTTTTCTACAAGCTGCTGCATTTTACATGCTGAGCTCTCATTGTTATAAGGGTCTGGGATTGGACCTGAACTTAGTATTCTCCTGTGTTGTGTGAACATGATTGTCCCTAGCAGAGCAGGATGAACAATATTCTTTGATGTGACATTTAGGCCTCAGATCATTTGCTCTGGAGTAACTATATAGACTTCACTGAGACTACTCTGGAGTAAATGCTTTGAAGATTGCAGTGTTAGTATCTGCTCCTTAGCACAGGTAATGCTGTAGTTCTTTGTGTTGTGTATTTGAGAGGCCCATCTCTTCAATGCTTCCTACATCTGCTCCCTCATGGAGCAAGCCCCTCTAGAGAATACTACATGGCATTCATTTCTTGTGTTAGTTATCAGAATGATAAAGAGCTAGCATTTTAGGCAGTCACTTGATTTGGGACTAGCTGAAGTGAGAACAAAAAAAATACCACTATTGGGATTAAAAGTAGTACCTTTATTAGAATAATGCAACTAAACTCAGTTAAAATTTTTGAAAAATAAGGTGGATTCTACCTGGCTTCTTGCATGGATGCAGAAAAAGTGTCAGTAAAATTACCAAATAACTTGATTTCAAACTAAATATCACCAAAGTGAGTGAAGAACTCGGTTTGAGTAGATTTTTGGTCAGGTTGGCAAGGTGGTTCCATTTATTTTTATTTGGACTTCTGCAGCCATTGTTTTAGTGGCTTCAGAGCCACCCGGTCAATCACAAATACACACACATTGTCTAGGAAATAAAAGGAGTAATGTTCTTCTAGAGGCCATAGGTCCTTGAGTATTTTGAGACTGAATTTACAGCCCTACATACAGAAGCGGAGAGGATTTTGCATTTCCATCACCTACGTTTTGTTACCTTGACTGTCCATGAGACGGCTGTTCTAAATAACAGGAACTTTCAGGAATTCTTTTGAGTGTATAAAGTAATTAATTTTCAGTTTTGCAGTTTGTTTTTTGAATTCAAAGTTGGTTTATTTTAAAGGTTTTGGTTTTTTAAAAAGACTGAAAAATGCAAGAATTTTATGTCTGTTGTTTTCTACTTTCACTTCCATTGAGAGAACCAGATTTTCATTCTTAAATTGCTCAGCTACCCTGAAATTTTGATACCTGTAAGATTGGTAATGAATAGCTGCTTGATGATAAATCAGAAATCCATTGCGTCTGTTAGCATTTGTAAAGCTCTTAAAGTGGGCAATTAAGTCTGAGACGTGAATGCAGAGCTGTTTTGACAGGGTGTTCTTGTAATAAATTAGGCACACTTCATAAAGCTTTGGACTTTCATACTCTCCAGAAGGCCAGGGTGCCTCTGCTATCTGAACATTTTCACTCCTAATCTACAGCTTTGGTTTCAGTATATCCCTGAATTCATTGTACATTTTCATGTGTAGCTGGAGTTGTAAACCTGTAAAATGAAAGGAATGTTTGTCCTGCTTTGTTACCTACATTCACCATTGTAACATTTTGTAGCTGCAATAAAGCTTTGAACAACTTCTATTTAAGTGTGACAAAAGTATCTTTGCTAAAATACAACACTGTGCTTAAAGCAGGGAGGCACAAACTGCAGCCTATAGGACTGATTTATGAGGCTCGCCAGGCAACCTGTGGCTGACACGCTGTGTGGCCCACCAACTGGAAGAGGCGGTTAGACAAGTCTCAGAGCACCTACTGTGCTCGCAGCCAGTCATCTGGAAGCCTCTGGAAACTACTGCCGCTGCTGTTTTTTCTACAAGTGCAGCTCAGGCACTGCTGGCTGCACCCTGTTGACTGTTGGAGGACCTGTGCCATCATTGTTATAAAGAGAGAGGGGTGCAGTGGCAGCCTTAGTGCCTGACCCAGCCTCCTTTGCACCACTCTGAGACCGAGTGGGGGAAGTGCAACACAAGCCCCAAACTGCATGGGGTGCCACAGCCAGAAGGAAAGGCGAGGGGCAGCAGACCACGGTGACTCTGCTCTTCCCTCAGTGGCCAGTGCTGGTTGTGGAGGGACACAGAGTGGCTCACATCACTGGCAGCAATACTGGTGAGGGCAGGACAGAATGGCTGTTAGAAAGCTCTACAAGAAGGGATAGTGGTACACCGCTGGGCTCTGAAGATCATGAGGGAGTCCCCAAAACTATAAGAATTTTCTTAATTTTCTTTCTTTGGGCCCCAAGAATTCTTAATCTGCCCCAATGATAGAGATTAAGAGGTGGGGAGTAAGACCCCATGGAAGGGCTGTGTGGCTAGTTGAGGGTCTTTGGAAAGAACCTGTGGAAGAGACTGCCAATCAGCTCATGTGTTTTGCCTTGGTGCCCAATATTGTGAAACCATCATATGGATTTGGATTTTCATGAGTTGACAAAATGGTGGTCTTATTTCTGTTAATTTCCCATGTATGATAACTGATGGCATGTATTTCCCAGCTGGTGTCTTCATTTTGTTTTTTCTTTCATTTACCACTTTCATTTTTGTCCATATGTGACACAAAAGGGATAGATTGTGGGGACAAGGACTTCTGGGTCGGGGCAGGGCAGACATGTGGCCCAGTGCTGGGGCCAACCCACTTGTTGCTGCCCACCCAACAATTTAAATTGTGCATCCCTGGCCTAAAGCATTCATCCTCAGGACTAGCTTTAGAATTTGCAGGTCCCAGGGCAAAAATAAAATTGGTGGCCCCCACAGCCATGCCCTTTTAACAATTGGCAGTCTGGTGCTTGCTTAGGAATATAAAGATCTTTTATGGACTCTCGATCTATCCTAATATGGTAGATTTTTGAGGGATGGTGTGAATGAGTGTGAAAGGGGTGATAGTGTGTGAAAGAAGGCACAGGGAGACAGGTTGTGTTTGAAAAGTGGGCTGGGTGTGTGCATGTGATGCGAGACTGAGAGGTTTGTGACTGAGGGGCTGTTTGTGAAAGGGAGGCTAGGTGTGTGGGTGTGATTGGTGAATGGGGAGCATAAAAGGACAAAAATAACCCACCCATCTGACCCACCCCCCAGGTCTTTGGGGGGGGAGGGGCAGATCCTAGAGAGTAGTGTTGGGTAGCAGCAGGAGCTCTTGTGGGGGCCTCCAGGTCTTAATGGGAGATGGGTCAGACAGGATCAGGGAACATGACAGGAGCTGGGCAAAACAACAGGGAGTGGATCCCCCAGTGTGACCTGTTGGGTGCTTCTCCCAAGTCACCCTGATTGGCCACTGTCGGAGACAGGATGTTGGTCTAGATGGACCGTTGGTCTGGCCCATATGGCTGCTGTTATGGGTGGCTCGGTCAAGCTGGGATGGGGAGGCAGGCAGGCCCAATAGATGGGTGGGTCTTGCTCCATCCACCTATAGCATTCTTTCCTGAACATCAGACCCCACCTTACTGCTCTGACACAATCCATCATCTGCCCCCTGCAAGACCCAAGAGCCCCTGCTGCCACCGATCACTACTCTCTAGGATATCTCTCCCCCCCCCCCCCCCCAGCCCAAGACCTGCCACCACAGCAAACCTCAGGAGCAGTTTCCGGGTCCTGCAGGTATAGCAGTAGGTTTGTTGGAGCTCCGAGGGTGTCTCAGGATCGGTGGTATGAGGCTTTAGGAGCAGTGATTCCTGGGAGACCACAAAGTGAAGGGACCTGGAGTAACTGCCCCTATTGCCCTGCCTGTCTTTTCCACAGAAAGGGTCTGCTTCTCAAAAGATGCCACGGATAAGGGCACTGAGTCAGCAGGAGTGCTCTAATAGTTAAGGTGTGTTACATCCTCCATTATAAAGCCCCAACGTTCTATTTGCTATAAAATTGGCATGATTAACATTAGGATCATGATATTTATGGTGAGGGATCACTGGAGTAAGTGGTTCATGTTGTCCAATTATCAGCCGAATCAGTTGAATAACAGCTGAGATGTCGCAGTTTGAAAACCCCACTTTGAAAGCCTGTTTTTTCAAAAGTTAGACCATCTCGATATTGGCAGGGTAAAGGGGTTTTGTTTTAGAAAATTCAAGGAGGATGCCAGGGGGTGCCTTCTGGTTTACTTTTTGTAAATCCGGTTAGTAGTAGTTTTTAATCTTGAAAATTCAATGTTAGCTTATGGAGATGATCCTGAGTGGAGTGCTTGCGAACATTTTATGTGTAATGCAGAGACTGTTTAAAAGCAAACAGTCTTGAATACTGGAGACTACAACTCCCAGCAGGCACTGCTGCCAAAGCCTATCAGTGCTGGGGAAAGAGGGAACTGCACCTCCCAGAGGGCAGTGTGAGTGACTGATCAGCCATGTTTAGAGCTGATCTGGTGGGCAGAGGTAAGGCCTGTGGAACGGAGAGAGTAGAAGGTCATTCTGTTCTGATCCTGCACAGCAGGCGCCTCAGCTTGGGGTCCAGGGACGCCAAGATGGCTAAACAACAGAGCTAGCTAATCCCACAATTATGTTTGGGGTGGCTGATCTTGTCCCCTAAACCCGCCTAGAACCACAGAGCACAGGGATTTCAGTGACAGCCCATTCCCCTCCAAAAACGTGGGGTGTCTGGGCTGCGGCTCCAATGGGGCGCCCCATTGGAGGAGCATGGCTGCGACCGGAGCACTTGAGTTTGCCTGAGATGGTCCCAGGTGAAGAAAGAGGGCAGAGGTTTATCCTGGAGATAGGGACAGGAGGCTACAGGCGGGATGGAATCGAACTTTCAACGCTTCTCCCTCCGACATTCTCAACACCACTAAGGAATGAGAGGTAAGCGGGTGCTCTGGGCTGATACAGTGGGTGTTCTGCAGGAGGGGGGCAGGGAGATAGTGGGGTTCTGTGCAGAGCAGCCCTGTGGGGCAGAGTGGAAAGCGTAGTCCTCTTGGGAGGACTTTAAGAGCGAGCCTCAGCCCAGGGAGGGAAATCCTATGGAGGAGCAGTGTGCTGATCTTCCAGATTCTGACTCAGGAGACTTGTTGGGTATTTAACAAGAACATTTATTAACATAAGGCTGTTGGCCTAGTCTTTTAGGAAGACTCTAAGAAGTGGCCTTAGCTCTCAGTTCTGGTGAAGCACCGCCCCCTGTCTAGATCCTTCCAGTATAACTAGGAGGCATTGGTAACAACATACACCTTTTAAAGACACAGTACACCATAATCTTATTGTTACCTAACTAGTAATTCAAGCACTCGGTCCATCTCAACATCTCCCCCCAACACACACATTTTAACAGAATTCAAACATTGACAGTCAATAACTCAACTTTAGCAGTGTTCAATAAGTCTCTCAGGAGCTCTGCTTTCTCTACTAGATCTTCAAGGAAGTGCATCCATGTTCCTTGTTACTCCCGGGATGTCCTGTATAGTACTATGATGAGCTGTATCCTTGACAGGCTCTTCAGAGCTCTCTTCTGAGCTCAGTTTCATACCAACTGCTTCCTTATCCCTTTCCTGTTTAGGAAGGTATCGCAGATGTCTCCTGTTGTGTCTGTAGATTTGTCCATCTGGTGTTTGCACTGCATACGAATGTGGTGCCACTTCTTGAGCACTATGGCCCTTTTGGCCCAACAGGTACCATCATGCAGTAAGACAGCATCATTAGGCTTCAAAGGTGGTAACTCTTTTGCCCCTGTATCATAGTAATGTTTGTTTCATTTTATCTTGCTGTTTATACCTCTTTAAACATACCTTGTTTGGAAGTCCTTTATCTATTAAACTAGATGCTTCTGATCCTTCTGTGAAATAGGATGTCTGCAGGGGACAGGCCGTGACTCAGAGGAGTTGCTCTGTAATTTAACAGTGCTAGATAGGAATCTGCTCCTGAGTCAGCAGCCTTCTTTAACAATCGTTTCACTATTTTAACACCATTTTCAGCTAGCCCATTAGATTGTGGGAATCCCGGACTGGAAGCTATATGTGTGAACTCATAGTCTTTTGCAAACTCATGGAACTTGTGTCCCCCAAACTGAGGTCCATTATCAGACGTTAGAATCTGAGGGATACCATGCCTAGAAAAAATTGATTTCACATGCTGTATTACATGGCGTGACGTAGTGGATTGCAATAAAATCAATTTAAGGGTAATGAGAGTAATAGTCTAAGACTATGAAATAGTCCTTGCCACTATATTGGAAAAGATCCACCTCCAGTTTATACCAAGGGACTTGAGTGTTCTGGTCAAGCATCATAGGTTCTTTTTGTTGCTTATGTTGATATTTGAGACATGTCTCACAGTTATTCACCAAAGTCAACAACAATCTGCTTCAAAATATATATATAATGTTCTAACACAGATACAAAAAGATATATTAGGAGAATGAGACAATGGACAGTCAACTAGTCAAAGTAATGTTGCTGCAAGAATTCAAAAGTCCAACGTTTCGCCAATACAATTGGCTTCTTCAGGGATGTTCAAAAGCTTCTTTTTCTCTGTTAATAAACAGTAGCAAATAGAATTAATTCAATGCAATACAAGTACAATATAAGCTACAATCAATAGTACTAATAAACAAGCAATGCTTAATTTTCTCAGAGACAAAATATATTTAAACCTAATGATGCTATACAGTATACACAGGTATCAGCAATTCTCGAATTTCTATATATCAAACAGGATTCTTCCCCCTAAGGGCTATTTGCCAATACATGGGGACAGACTCCCTTTACAGCCAGTTTGTTGTGGCTTAAATCTATACAAACTCCTTAGGGGTTTTATAGTACAAACTAACCTTTCTGGATGCTATAGGTTCTTTTTCTTCTTTTCCTTTTTTCTTTTTCTCTCTTTTACCAAGGCCTCCCAGTGCCGTACCTTCTAACTTTGAAGCTTTAATAGAAAGCACACCACTAAGACACTCATAGTACTTTTAAGTCCCACTTAGAGCTCTGTAAAATCATAGCTCAATCCCTTACCTGTATCTGCTGAAGAGATCAAACCTACTTTCAAATTTGTTTTACAGTAGACCCTATGCCTTCAGAAGTCAAATTTGCTGAATAGTTTTTGTCTGCTACAGGCAGTTGTTAACAGAATCTTAGAGAGGCCTGTAATCGACCATAGTTTTTATTTCTATGGGAAGAGAACCTCCTTCCTCCAGCATGCAAACTGCAGAAGTCAGTAGGGCAAATCTCAAGCAGTCAGTGCCTAATGCCCATCACCTGCTTATATAGCAAAGTAAAGCCTGGTAATTGAGAGGTAATTGGCTACAACTGCCTCACACACTGCTGTGGGTAGCCATGTTTTTCCAATCCCAATCTCTTAATTTGTTACACTATTGCATCCAAGATGTCATTCAAACCCCTAGGGTGTACTGTGTCCAAAGTTACAATCCAAAAGCTCTCCCTTTCAGCTAAAAATTGCTGATTAATAGGGAGACTAACTTTTTCAATTCCCCAAAAAGAAAAATCATTTTGGTCCTTGTGAGATGTGTTATAATGCTCTTACAAAGGAGCTGAAGCAGTTCGGTTTTTTAATTTACTTCTATGTTCTGTAATACGTACTCTAAGGTTTCTTGAAGTTTTCCCAACATAGTTTCTTACAGGGACATTCGATAATATAAATGACTCTTAAGGTTTCTTTAAGTTTTGCCAACATAAAGTTTCTTACAGGGACATTCGACAATATAAAGGACTCCTATTGTTTTACAATTGATGAAATCTCTAATCTCAAAAATTCTTCCATGCTGGTCTGAAAAAGTTTTGGTTTTTAGACTCATAGGGCAATTTACACACTGGCCACATGGGAAGTTCCCTGTTATGATTTTTCTATCTAGTGTTCTTTGCAACTTTCTAGGGGGTCTAGCTCTAACTAGGTAATTGCTAAGATTCTTTCCTCGTCTATAAGCAAACATGACAGCCGTCTATGTGGTTCACTATATTCCAATTGCGTGTAATAATATTCTTAAGTTTATTAGTACTAGTGTTAAATGTGGTCACACATGAGGCGACTAGCCTCTTCCCCTATCACCCAATTTGGGGGGTTGTAAAATAGCCTCCCTTGTAGCTGCCCTTACTTTAAGGAGATTTTTATCAATAATATGGGCCGGATAGTTTCTTTCAAGGAATTTTTTTCGCATTAAAGCTGCTTCCTTTCCAAAATCCATCTCTTTAGTGCAATTTCTTTTGATTCTTCTAAATTGACTGTATGGAATATTGTCAATCATATGCCTAGGATGGTGGCTATCATACAGTAAATATGTGTTTTGATCCGTAGGTTTAATATATGTATAGGTAACAACCCCATCTCCTGTTAGTTGTACCCATAAGTCTAGAAAATTAATCTTGTTCATGTCAAAATTCATTGTAAATTTAATAGTATTAATTCAGTCTTTAAATTCCAATAAAGTGCCTTCTGTACCTATCCAAATCAAAAAAATATCATCAATGAATCTTCTCCAAAGAAAAATGTGCTCAAAATATGGGTTAAACTTTTCATCATAGATGAATTTATTTTCCCACTCATGCATATATAAGATTGCAAGTTCTGCTGAGATGTTACTGCCCATGCTGATCCCCTTTATTTGTAGATAGAACTCGTGATAGAATTTTTAAAAATTCTCTCTCAGAACTAGCTCACTTAGAGTAAGTAAAAAGGCTGTTGGAGGCTTAATACATTCCCTCAAATTAAAGTATTTCTCTAGGGTCTCCAGAGCTTCTCCATGGGGGATGTTTGTATATAGAGCTTTTACATCCATAGTGACAAGGATGGGACAAATACCAGTGAAAACTACGTCTTCAATAATATTTATAAAATGCGTAGAATCTTTAATAAATGAAGGGACTTTCTCAACAAAGGGTTTAATAAAGTAGACCAAATATTTTGAAATTGGTTCTAGAAGGGACCCTATCCCTGACACTATGGGCCTAAACTCCAGGGGGGAGAACCCTTTACGTACCTTAGGTAGGCCATAGAAGGCCGAAGTACGAGGAAATTCTTTATACAGGAATCTAAATTCCTTTTCTGAAATTATGTTATTTTTCATACATTCCTCTAGCACTATTCGTATTTTTTGTTGAAGGATTTTAGTGGGATCACTCCCAAGTGGTCTATAGTCTGTATCGACCAATAACAGAGAACTACATCCTTTTTTATATTCATCCTAGTTCATTATCACTATGCTTCCCCCTTTGTCTGCCTTTTTAATTACTATGCTATTATCCTTTCTCAAGTTTTGCATAGAAAGCCATTCCGATCTAGTTAGATTATAATATCTTTTTGGGGGGAGGGGGTTTCTTCTATCTTTTGAATCTCACTAATAATTTTCCGCTCAAACACTGGAATTGCCTTATCTATATTTATTTTGGGGGAAAAAGTAGATTTAGTATAACAGGGTCCTTCTTCAATGCTCTAAGGGCTACCTTCAAAAAAGCTTTTTAAATGAATTTTTCTGAATAACTCATATATCTCTTTTTGC
>QEPC01010841.1:926494-945462 GCA_003113815.1 Sphenodon punctatus | reverse complement strand
GAGTCATTTATATTATCGAATGTCCCTGTAAGAAACTATGTTGGGAAAACTTCAAGAAACCTTAGAGTACGTATTACAGAACATAGAAGTAAATTAAAAAACCGAACTGCTTCAGCTCCTTTGTAAGAGCATTATAACACATCTCACAAGGACCAAAATGATTTTTCTTTTTGGGGAATTGAAAAAGTTAGTCTCCCTATTAATCAGCAATTTTTAGCTGAAAGGGAGTGCTTTTGGATTGTAACTTTGGACACAGTACACCCTAGGTACCTCTCAATTACCAGGCCTTACTTTGCTATATAAGCAGGTGATGGGCATTAGGCACTGACTGCTTGAGATTTGCCCTACTGACTTCTGCAGTTTGCATGCTGGAGGAAGGAGGGTCTCTTCCCATATTTGCAACTGTTTATTAACAGAGAAAAAGAAGCTTTTGAACATCCCTGAAGAAGCCAATTGTATTGGCGAAACATTGGACTTTTGAATTCTTGCAGCAGCATTACTTTGACTAGTTGACTGTACATTGTCTCATTCTCCTAATATATCTTTTTGTATCTGTGTTAGAACATTATATATCTTTTTGAAGCAGATTGTTGTTGACTTTGGTTTGTGTATTCTGCTTCCATATACCTTTTTTGTGTTTTGATTTCAGTTATTCACAACATGCTCAATTGCCTCATTCATCTGTGGTCAGTATAAAATAACCCTGGCCCTTCGCTCCAGATGACCCTCATGGATTCTAGTAAGCATTTTGTTTTGCAATAACGTAGGTACCACAATTCTGTGTCCCTTAAATACTACACCATCAATGACTGAGAGGTCAGCAATGCAGTGTTTGTATGGGCCTGGCAGTGAGTTAGCAGGCCCCTTTGTCATGATAGCTTTGATCACCTGCTGCAGTGTATCATCTGAGGCTGTGGCCTCTGCAAATTCTAGCCATTGTGCATCTGAGATGGGAGAATTTTTTCACACCAAGTTAACATGCACTGTGTCATACTCAGCATCTGGAACTGTGTGAGTGCTATCATATGCTATCAAGGGCCCGGGCCCTTCACGGCCTGGGCCCTACCTAGCTGCATGACCGCCTCACTCCTCATGTCCCCGTGCGACCGTTGAGATCGTCCGTGGGAGCCTTTTTGGAGGTTCCCCGGGCAAGGCGGGTGGCCACTGATGTTAGATCTTTTTTGGTGTCCGCCCCAGTGCTGTGGAACTCACTCCCGCAGGAGGCTCGGCTAGCTCCCACTCTCCTGTCATTTTGGCGTTTATGTAAGACCTGGCTGTTCCACCAGGCTTTTGATGAGGGGCAGGGTGTGTGTGTGTCTTTTTTGCCCTTTATTGTATATTTTTAACAGTTTTTAATTGTTTTATTGGTTTTTATACTGTTGTTCGCCACCCTGGGCTGCCCTGTGGGCAGGAGGGACGGGATATAAATTTTATATAAATAAATAAATAAAATAAAAATATGCCTGTGACAGCATATCTGCTATTATGAGGTCTTTCCCTGGTTTATATTCTATGACAAATCATGTAGCTGGAGTTGGAAAAATAGTATTTGGATCCTGGGGGCAGCATCAGCTAGCCCCCTTTTTACAATGGACACCAAAGGTTTGTGATCTGTTTCAGCTATGACCTGTGTGCCATAAATGAGGACATGAAATATCTTGCACCCATATGCCAGGACTAAAGCTTCCTTCTCAGTCTGAGGACACTGCCTCTCTACAGTGTTCAGAACTCTGGACCCATAAGCTGCTGGTCTCCACTGGTCACCATATTTCTGTAGTAAGGCTGCCCCTATCCCTTCACTGGAGGCATCAGTGGAGACTTTAATGTCTCGCCTAGGGTCAAAATACCTGCTAAATGGGGCTTCCTTAATTAACCTTTTTAAAGTTTCAAATTCTCTGTCCATGTTGGCATCCCAGGTCCATTGTGCATTTCTTTGCAGGAGTGCACAGAGGTTACTAGTGTGAGCAGCCATATTAGGTATGTTTGCCCACATAATTCACCATACCTATGAATCTCTGCACTCCTTCCTTGTCCTTTGGGGGTGGCATATCAAGTATGGCTTGTATTCTGCCAGGGTCAATCCTGACTCCATCCTCTGTTAATCTCTCCCACAAAAATGTGAGTGCTCTGGTTCTAAACTTGCATTTTTGCTTATTTAATTTCAGACCAGCTGAGCAAGCTCTGTGCAGAGCTTGCTGTAATCTGAGATCATGCTCTTTCCCCAGATTAACACATCCTCTATATATACTTTTGCACCTTCAATGCTATCAAATATCTGTTGTACAGTCCTATGAAAGACCTCAGGAGCAGAGTTTAACCCAAACGGTAATCTGCAAAAGCAGAATCTTCCATAAGGTGAATTAAAAGTACACAATCTTGAACTCCTCTCATCTAGAGGGATTTGCCAGAAACTAGATGATGCATCTAAAGTGGGAAAAGAACTTCGCACCAGCCATATCTCCAAAAATGTCTTCCCTTTTAGGCAATGGGAAGTGTTCCCTCAGTACATATTTATTTAACTCCTTAGGATCTAAACACAGTCTTAAGGAACCATCTTTCTTTTTCACAATCACCAAGGAGTGCACCCAATCTGTAGGCTCTTCCACCTTTTTAAAAATGGTTTTCTTTTTTTTTTTTCTCTTTTTTTTATTTATACACGATTTTATTTTTCTTCCAATAACATTACACACACTCAACAACACTAACTTATATAACTAATTAAATTAACATTGTAACTTTGTAACTTGCTCCGTTGATGTATTATTGTTTTTACGTTTATATCTTGTAGTCCACCAAGTATGATCGATTTTTCTCTACGACTGTATGTCCTTGTATGTGTTCTATGCAAGAGAACCATCTTGTTGTAAATTTCTTTGATTTATTCTCTTGTGTTGCTGCAATCTTCTCCATGGAATACATGTACCAGAGTCTTTTTATCCATTCTGTCTCTGTTAGATTTTTCGCCGTTTTCCAATTGCGGGCAATTATGTTTAAACCCGCCATGGTCATAAGTGTACATGTTTCTTGATGCTGTTTCATCAGCGGTACATCTGGATACAATCCCAACAAAGCAGTTTCTGGCCTGAAAGGAACGATCAAACCTGTGGCCTTTTTCATATACATCCAAATTATACCCCATAGCTGTTGTACCCTGGGGCAGGACCACCAAGAATGAAGGTAGGTACCCTTCTCTCCACATCCCCGCCAGCACCGATCGAGGCCATCGCCCTCTATTTTTTTAAAATGAATTGGCGTTAAATAATATCTTAGAATCACCTTAATTTGGGTTTCTTTAATTTCTAATGAGCTCGCACAATTGTGCATATAATGTCCAATTTGTTCAACTTGTTGCTTTTCTAGTTTTATTCCCAATTCTCGTTCCCATTTTCCTATGTATTTAGTCGGTTTATTTGCGTCGGCCTCGATTAGAGCCCCATAAATTCTAGAGATCAATCCCTTGTTGGCAGTATGACTGAATACAATTTTTTCAAGAGTCGTCGGTTTTCTAGTGAAATGTTGTCTTTTATTTCTATCTGTAAATCTATTTTTCAATTGGAGGTATTGTAATGTGTCTATCTTTGTTTTGGTTGTGTCTTGCAGATCTTGTTTTGTTATGAACTGGTTGTCCTTAAATAATTGTTCAGCTCTATGGATGTTGCATTTGTTTAATGTTTTCCTTAGATTCTTTGCTATGTTATCTTTCCATAATGCCTGGGCGTTTATAGGTGTGTATGGTGAAGCTTCTGGGGAGATTGTTAGTTTTTTTTGTGTTAAGTGCCACTGTTGCATGATGGCGTTTGCAAATGGGTGTTCCGCTATTTTCCTTAAATTTCTTTTATCACGTGTAGTTAACATCTCTTGAAGGTTTGGACTACCTAATAGATGTTTTTCTATTTCCACCCATGTGGTGTTCTTCGTAGGGTGATACCAGTACCTAAGTGTTCTCAGTGCAACTGCTCTAAAGTAAGTTTTTATGTCTGGCATATTAACACCTCCCTTTTCTTTCTTCCTGATTAGTGTTTGCTTATTTATTCTATGTTTTTTTCCTCTCCATACAGCATCAAGCATAGCTTGCTCACATTGTTTTATAAATTTGGTTGGAATTTGTATGGGGAGGGCCATTGCCTTGTACAGGATTTTAGGCAGTGCTATCATTTTGAATAGATTGATATTTCCTAACCAGGAAGTTTTGAATCTTTGCCAGGTTGAGATTTCATTACGTATTTGGTTTAAGATGGGGGGGAAGTTTGCTTTGTATAATTTTGTGTGATCTTTGGTGATATTTACCCCTAGGTACTTAAATTGAGATTCAGCTATTGCAAACGGCAATCGCTCCGAGATGGCTTGGGTATCCTGATTGTTTTTGGTAATTATAAGGGCCTGTGATTTTTGTGGGTTGATTTTATAGCCTGAAATTTTACTAAACTGATTTATTAGAGTGAGGATTTTTGGTATCGTTGCATGTGGGTTGGTGATATATAACAGCATGTCATCCGCGAATAGAGATAATTTGTGGTGAGTCTTATCTATCTGTATGCCCTTAATGTCTGGTTCTTGTCTGATGGCGCAGGCCAGCAGTTCTAATGTGATGTTGAATAACAGGGGGGAGAGCGGGCATCCCTGTCTAGTTCCTCTTGTCAGGGGGAATGGGTCCGATAGTTCTCCATTGATTAAAATTCGCGATCTGGGTTTTAAGTTGATGGCTTTAATTGCCCTTGAGAAATTGCCTGTGATTCCCATATGTTCTAGTATTTTGTATAGGCATAACGGTTCCGCCCTGTCAAAGGCCTTCTCCGCGTCAGCGGATAGTATTATTACCGGTTGATCTATTTTTCGGGCTGCATGAATTAAATTAACTGTTCTTCTAATATTGTCAATTCCTAGTCTATTTGGAATAAAGCCCGTTTGATCGGTGTGAATTACTTCTCCAATTATTGCTGCTAGCCTATTTGCTAGTATTTTTGTGAATATTTTATAGTCTGTGTTGAGCAGGGAGATTGGCCTGTAGCTGCCACATTCCTCTGTATTTCTGCCTGGCTTGGGAATTATGGTGATGACTGCTTCATAAAATGTTGTTGGCATTTCTTGGGTATTCATAATGTTGTTGAATGTGTTGGTTATGTGTGGTATAATTGTTTTACTGAATGTTTTATAAAATTCTGCAGGTAGGCCATCGGGTCCACCTGCCTTATTGTTTTTTAAATCTTTAATTGTGCTCTTTGTCTCTTTTTCTGTTATAGGAGAGTTCAGATAGTTTAATTGATCTTTGTTAAATTTAGGCATGTTGTATTTATTAACAAATTCTGTTATTTTTTCAGGATCTGGATTTGAGGATGTGTACAGCTCTTGATAGAACTCCACAAATGCTCCTTGAATTTCCTGCTGTTTTGATGTTTTGCTTCCATCTTTCTTTCTTATTATTGGAATGGCAGCTTTTGTTCGCTTTGTTTTTGTTAATTGTGCTAATACCTTGCCCGGTTTGTTGCAATTTTGAAAATAAAAGCTTTTAATTTTTCTCAATTGTTGCGTGATTTTTTGTGTTTCTAAAGTGTCTATTTCACTACGTATCTTTTCAATTTCAATTTGGTTGCTTTTGGTGGGGAATCTGCTATTTTCTTTTTCTAGTTTTGTTAATTGCTTGAGAAGATCATCATTCCTTTCTCTCCTTGTTTTATTCATTTTTGCTTTTATTGCAATGATTTTACCCCTTATTACTGCTTTCATTGCCTCCCATACTATATGGGGTGACTGTACTGTCCCTACATTTAAATCAAAATATTCCTTGAGATCTTCTTCTAGCTGTTGTTTTATCCAATCATTTTTTAGTATTCCTCTATCCAATTGCCAGCTGCGAGATTTTTGGTTTGTATTTCTGTTCCAATGGAAGGTAGAAACCAACGCATTGTGATCTGAAAATGTGATAGGGATTATTTCACATTTACTGCAGTAATGTAGTGTGTCTTTTTCTGTTAGCAGGTGGTCTATTTTTGTGTATGTGTTGTGCCTGCTTGAATGAAAGGTATAGCTTCTTGTGGTGGGGTTTAGACATCTCCACACATCTACTAGACCATGCTGCGCTATCGTTGTTGCAATATGTTTATGAGTGTGAGTAAGTTGTGATTTTGTAGAGTGGTCCAAAATTGTCAAAGGGGAGTTAAAGTCCCCTTGAAGGATTAAAAAGCCTTCTGTGCATTGCATGATCAGTGGGATATATTTTTGAAAGAATTGATGAGTCTTTTCGTTTGGGGCGTATAGGTTGATTAATGTCACCTGCTGTGAATTTAATATCCCCTTTATCATTAGAAATCTACCTTCCTTGTCCTTTTTCTGTTCTAGTAATTTGAAATCGGTGGCTGATGAGAAACCTATCAGCACCCCTGTCTTTTTTTTCTTCCCACATGCAGCATATATATCCCCTTTGCCCTTAAATGTGAACCTTTTCAAATCCTTCTGCAGCAGATGTGTCTCCTGCAGGAAGAAAACCTCTACCTGTTGGTCTGTTATTAGCTCTGAGACTTTTTTCCTCTTTACCGGGTGGTTTAAGCCTTTTACATTTAGGGAAATGAATCTTATATCTAAGGTTTTACCTGTTATCCTTGCCATTGCGCTATTTGTGTTTGACTGCATTTTGATTCTATTAGCACTTGGTGTTCATTGACTTGTTTTCTGTTGGGGTCCCAGATGTCTTTGAGGTGTTGAATGTACCTGGATAATGACAATGTTCCTTGCGGAGCTAAACACATATTATACATCTTTAACAACAAACATATACAACAATATAACCTTGCCTGTTTATACTTTGCATTGCTTAACAGCATAACGTTGATGGGAATGCAATTTCCCATTTCTTTCCCTCTTTTCAGAGGGTGCTCTGGGGGCTGCTTATGTAATTAAGTTACTGTTTCTAACCCACCCCTCCCCCCGGCAGAATGATACCTGTTTTACATTTTATCTATTGCGCTAATCGTATTTGATCTTATATATATTATTTTATTTTACCCATTCATCTTTGTTATTTGACCATTCAACCTGTACTAGCAAGACTCATCTTTCTTCTCCTCTATTCGCCTGATCTGGTTTTTGGGCATGTAAAAATATTTCCAAGTCCGTGGTGTCCTCAAAAACCCTTCTCCTGCCATTTACGAGAATTGCTAATTTCGCTGGATGCCACAGTTGGGGTTTGAGCCCCCTTTCATTTAGTTCGTTGTAGAATTTTGCCCACGCCCTGCGCCTTGTCATGGTTTCTGATGCGTAGTCCGCTTGAATCCTGATCTTATTGCCTTGAAATTCCATCGGTTGTCTTTTTTTTCTGGATGAAGTTAAGATGGCTTCCTTGTCCTTGTACTTTAAAAATTTAATTATAATGGCCCTGGGCGGATCAGAGTCTTTTGGTTTGGGCCTCAGTGTTCTATGCGCCCTTTCTATTTCTATGTTGTGGAGCTGTGGCTGTTCTGGAAAATTTTGCTTGAAGATCTGCATCAGCATCTCCTGCATCCCCTCCGCTTCACTATTTTCTTTTATTCCCATTATGCGCAGGTTGCTGCGTCTCGATCTGTTTTCCAGGTCTTCGCATTTGAACCTCAGCAGGGAGAGGGATTCTTTTATTTTTGCTAGGTCTCCGTCTGTGCTCAATGCCTGGTCTTCTAGATTGGAAATTCTTCCCTCAGCCTGATCTAGTCTTTTTGACATGGTTTCTAGCTTTTTATTTCCACTTTCCACTGCTCTGCTGACTGAGTTTATTTTTTCGAGGACCTCCATTTTATCTTTTTGGGCTTCAGCCCTTGCTATTTGTATTTCTGATCTTGAGGCTTTTACCTCAGCCAGAATCATTTCCATAGTGGATTGTTCCTCGTTTTCTGAATTTTCTGGGGTGTTAAAAATGGTTTTCTGAGCCACTAGGCGATCCAGTTCTTGTTTTAATTTCTTTTTAATCATGAGAGGGACATTTCTGGGTGCATGAATACGTGGGTAATTTGGTGTTAACAATTGTATCTTGTATTCTGTGGCCAATTTTCCTATACCTTGAAAAAATCTGGATATCTATTCTCAATATGTACCTCAGCAATGCTGTTCACCAGACACACTCTTTTAATTAAACCTAAGGTTCGACATGTGTTTAATCCCAACACAGGCTCCTTGTTGCCTGAGACTATGACAAATTGAATAAATACAATGGTGTTCTGAAATTTCACCTCCAGCTTACAAACAGCTTTAGTGGAAATTATTTCTCCACCATATGTCCTCAGTTTTATCTTTTTTTTCTTAATACAGTCTGGCTTTTTATGTACCTGCTCTACAATAACATCAGAAATTACATTTACCTGTGCACCGGTGTCCGATATATAATTAATCAGAGTCCCATTTGTGTCTAGAGTAATAGTCCATCATTCTGTATGGGGCTGAAGTTGGTTCCTTAGTCCCAGTTCCTTATTCGTTCCCAGTTCCTTATTCAAAGTTCGATCCTTATTCCCAGTTCCTTATTTGTTCCTTATTCACATTTCTAAGGTTCAAGTTCAATTTATTTAGACAAGCCAATGGCTATAGTCACACACATAAAATAAAATTAAAATAAATACATAATGAGAAATCTGATCTCAGGATAATAATGCAATACTTTAACCATAGCAATTATGAATACAAACACAGCAATAAGGCAAAGTCGCCAAGACATTCAGGCAGGATCCAAAGCCCATTTTCATTCTGATGAAAGTCCTTGATCTGTTAAAACCAGATCAATCCAAGTTTTATACTCCATAAACGATTTCCTCATAGCGGCCGCATACACCAAAGACTTGGCAACTGGCTGTGTATAAACCGGTTTGGACAGGGCATATATCGTCCGGCTAAACGCTGACCTACCCGAGTAATCATAAAGGAGGGAGGACAGATATTTATCCCTCAGGGCATCATACAAATGGCAGGTGAAAAGGACATGCTGGACAGTTTCAACAATTACCCCCTCGAAAGGGCAAAATCTCTCTACGAAAGGGACACCCTCTCTTCTACCCTCAAAGACCCTGGATGGTAGAGCGTTAAATCTTGCACACATGATCAAAAACGTTGCCCTTGGGGAGATAGGAGAGCTCAAATACCGTGCCATGCACCCTATTTCTGGTGCCCAAAGATGGTAATCACGAAAATGCAAGATCGCATTTACTGCTGCAAAATCGCATTGTCTGGCCACATCACTTAGGTGGCCGAGCGCTTCCTTAAGACCACAGACAAAGGGCTTACTCTGAATATATTCCAGAGAAAACCCCAATTTCCCCAGGAATTGTACCACATTGCTTGACCAGGAATCCCGAAACCCATCTCTAATTACAAGGGAGTCCAGCCCTCTAACACTCCGGTTGGCTTGCATAGAGCGAAACCAGAATTTTAGCACCAAACCCCATACCACTACATCCCAGCCCTGCTGTCCCACCTCCAACCAAACAGCTGTCGCTGGGGTACCCCTTGGAGCTCTCAAAAGCCTCTGCAAGCACACAAACTGAATCCCATTCAAGTTATATCTGCTCAGGGGAATCCAAAGTTCCGCCCCATAAAGAAGGGCTGCCCTGACTTTTGCGTTCAAGACCTGGATTGCCAGGTTAACTGCCGTCTTGTCTATTCTGAAGAAAAACCTAGCCAATGCCAAAGAAGGACCCTTGGCTGCGGCAGCTGCCCTATTTACCTGCTCAGACCACTTCCCCAACTTGTGGAAATAAAGACCCAGATATTTGAAATACGGGACTTGCTGGATCTGGATGTTGTCGACCTCCCAATTGTACGCCTTTCTTTCAGTTGAGAAGACTACCACTTTAGATTTCCTGTGGTTTAATTCCAAATTGTTTTGCCTGCAATATGTCCCAATACCTTGCAGTTGTCTGGTCAATCCCACCTTTGTTTGAGATAGTACCACCAGGTCGTCTGCATAAAGCAGGCAGCCCAGGAAACCCAGTGGCCTACTCGCCAATTTCGGGGGGAAAAAAGCAGATCCAGCCAGCAGAGGGGTGATATCATTTATATAGAGGTTGAAAAGCGTGAGGGCAAGGACACATCCCTGCCGCACTCCGCGACTAGTTTCCACCATACCCGAGAGATGGCCTGCCCTATCCACCCTTACCCTAAGAGATGTATCAGAATGCAATTTACACAGGAGCATAAGCAATCTCCTGTCCATTGTGGTCTCACTAAGCTTATCCAAGAGCTGCCGTCTGTCAACCGTGTCAAACGCGGCTCTGAAATCTAAGAAAGCTGCAAAAAGTAATTTATTCAAGGCCCTGTATTTCTCCAAGAGATAATACAGAACCCAGCATTGTCCAATCGTTGATCTTCCTTTCAGAAAACCGGCCTGCTCTAAACTTATAATATCTTCCTCAACAATTCAGCTATCCAGTCTTGCCAAAAGGAGCTTACAATAGATTTTACTAATTGTGCTCAATAAACTAATTGGCCTATAGCTAGCCGGCTCCCCTCTAATGCCCTTTTTATAAATTGGGACAACAATGGCCATTCCCCAGCCCATTGGGATGTTGCCGGTATCATTTATCACGGTGAAAAGTGCTGCGAGCACCGGGGCCCACCAATCTATATTAGTCTTGATACAGTCAATATGGACCATATCAATACCAGGTGCCTTAGCATTTTGAAAAGTGGCCACCATTTCTGCCATCTCCCCTACTGTAACTGGCGGCCAGACCGGCAAAATCATAAGGTCAGATGACAGGCCGTCAGCTTGAACTTCCTTAGCTGCATACAGAGCCCTAAAATGATTTTCCTAAGCACCCACTGAGACTGGGGCAGATCGCAGAGGACTCTCCCTTACTTCTGCCCCTGCCACTAGTCTCCAGAAGACTTTGACATCCTTCCTCTGGGCTGCATCCAATAACTCCTGCCACTGACCCAGGCGAAAGAGCTGCTTTTTCTTTTTAAGAAGGGACTTATAATTTGACTATATAGTACTCCATAGGGAGGGATGGCTGCTGAGTACAGCAATAACCCCTATACATGGCTTTAAGATGATTCCTAGCCTGCCTGCACTCATCATCGAACCATCGGTGGCCACGAGGCCCACTGACATTCTTTCTCTCTATTCAGCACAAACACATATGCCGAGTAATAACCTGGACCAAATCCTCAAATGATGCCAGTGTTTCCAATGGTCCTAGGGCTTCTAATACCCTCCCCTGCAGAGTCACACACTCAGTCTCTTGTAAAAAAACAACTCAGCACCTGACTTGCCACATGTACCGACCATCTAATAATCGCAGTAGCAGTTAAATCACACATGGCCCCCTGATTATCAGAGCCACCCAGAAGGGTAACCCCAAATAAATCAAGGGCAAAAACCAAAGGGAGGTGATCGCTCAGAGTTATATCATCAACCTTAAAGGACCTAATATCTCCCACAACAGCAGCAGTAACCATGACATAGTCAACTGTACTTGAGCCTTGGTGCCCTATAAAGGTATATTCGCCCTGGGAATCCTGAAAGCCTGATCCATTAAGGATACACAACGAAAAATCCTGTATTAATGAGGCAAGTCTTAATCCAGAGGAGTTTATCTGGCTATCTTTAAATAACCTTGTGTTGAGGAGTGGGTGCCTAGGCTCAGATGATAACTCAACATATAGGAGAAGCGCGGCGGCCGTAGAGCTGAGCCTGGCGTTAAAATCTCCCAAGAGAACAAAATGTGCCATAGGGTATGCAGCCACAAGTGATTCCAATAGGTAAGCAAGCTTTCCCACAACTTCTTGTCGAAAGTCCCTGCATTTCTGGGCAGGATGTAAATATTCAAAAAAATAATCTGCAATTGCTTAATAAAAATAGCTAATCCCTGCACCACCGATGGGCCATCTGGGAGGGGCTCAACCTGTACCTGAAAACAGTCTGCAACAAGACATGCCAATTCCACCCATCGCACGCCCCCCCTACCTAGGAGGTCACAGCTAGCTTGCTGAAAACCCAGAAATCGTCCAGCACAATGGAAGATATTTCCCAAGTCTCCTGGACAAAGATCAGATGAAATTTAGCCAAATACGAGAGGAAGTCATGCTGAACCACTTGGCTACGCCAGCCGGATATATTCTATGTACAGATCATAAGCACCTCCCCATACTGCCCTTCTGTACACTATAAACTTCATGCAATATCCCCTACAGGGGGATCCTTATTTGCTGAACTCTGCCTGTCGTTCCCACCCACTACTGGTGTAGACTGCACCTGGGTACCAGAGCTATACTGACCATTAAAGTTAGATATGTCTATAGAACTCAGGGGCGTCAGGGGTGCTATTTCCATGGAATCCCACTCCATCTGAGCCTGCTGCAAAGCCCCTGCCTGGGCTACCTCCTCAGATCCCAAATGGGGGTCGGTTACCCCTCCCAACTTAACTGGTCCGGTCGTTGCTAATTGCAATAACCGGTGATCAATCGAAGGCTTTGGGGACATAACCTGGGCCCTCCTTAAGGCACCCCGCTGCTCCTTCTGCTGCTCCTCCTGTCTCCTGGGGGGATCTCCATCAGGCCCACCCTGCCTCCCTCTTTTGGGCAACCCCCCTTCACCATCCTTCCAGACCTCCCCCAAAATCATGCCCCATGAGGAAAAAAGATCTTGTTGGGACCAAAGCCAATCTACCAACACCTGGATCTTAAAGCGGACCACCAGCCTCAGCCTCCAATTTGGCGCAGGCAGTATCTGGAAATCAACTACTTGCCAACTGAAAATCTGGTGCCCCAAAATAGAGGATATATGATGGACTATGTCCCTCCTACTACCCCACCTGGGGAGAAAACTCCCCAGCAGTGGATAAACCTCAAAGGAAATTGCCCTAGGATCTAATTTTCTTGTATTACTTTGCTGAGGGGAGGTAGGTTTAGACAGAGAGCCCACTCGTACCTCAGGGCATCCTAAGGTGGAAATGACATAAAAGAACCTGCACCAGACCTGGACTGCGGTTTCATATCCCCCTCCCCACCCCAATCTGCTATATACATAGCCTCGAATAAGGAGCTGGGTTTGGGCTGGGATTAACCCTGCAAATCCTTTTTGGGTCACCCGACTTCACACTTCCTTGTCGTGAGGGGACTCTCCTGAAGAACTCTGGCCAGACCCCTACCCAACTCGGACCACGGTTTCGGCATGACAGCCTAGCATACACCGCCACTCCCTGCTATCTGCTATATACATAGCCCCGAATAAGGAGCTGGGTTTGGGCTGGGGTTACTGTGCAAAAACCTTTTCGGGTCATGCCACTTTACACCTCCCTGTCGCGGGGAGACTCTCCTCAGGAACTCTGGTCAGACCCCTGCCAAACTCGGACCACGGTTTCAGCATGCCAGCCTGACATACACACCCCGTCCCTGCTTTCTGCTATATACATAGCCTCAAATAAGGAGCTGGCTTTCGGCTGGGATTAACCCCGCAAATCCTTTTCGGGTCACTCCACTTCACACCTCTCTGTCACGGGAGGACTCTCTTCAAGAACTCTGGCCAGATCCCTGCCCGGCCCAGGCCACGGTTTCACCGTACCAGCCTGGCATACACCGCCCCCCGCCACTTTTTGCTATATACATAGCCTCGAATAAGGAGCTGGGTTTTGGGCTGGGATTAACCCTGCAAATCCTTTTTAGGTCACCCCACTTCACACCTCCCTGTCACGGAGAGACTGTCCTCAAGAACTCTGACCAGACCCCTGCCCGACCTGGGCCGTGGTTTTGGCATACCAGCCTGGCATACACCCACCCCCCGGCTATCTGCTATATACATAGCCTTGAATAAGGAGCTGGGTTTGGGCTGGGATTACTGCACAAAAACCTTTTCAGGTCACCCCACTTCATACCTCCCTGTCTCATGGGGACTCTCCTCAAGAACTCTGGCCAGACCCCTGCCCGACCCGGACTGCGGTTTCGGCATGCCAGCCTAGCACACCCACACCCACCCCACCCCGCTATCTGCTATATACATAGCCTTGAATAAGGAGCTGGGTTTGGACTGGGATTAACCCTGCAAATCCTTTTCGGGTCACCCCACTTCACACCTCCTTGTCGCGAGGGGAATCTCCTCAAGAACTCTGGCCAGACCCTTGCCTGACTCGGACCATGGTTTTGGCGTGCCAGCCTGGCATACACCCCCCCTGCTATCTGCTATATACATAGCCTTGAATAAGGAGCTTGGTTTGGGATGGAATTACTGCGCAAAAACCTTTTTGGGTCACCCCACTTCACACCTTCCTGTCACGGAGGGACTCTCCTCAAGAACTCTGGTCAGACCCCTGCCTGACCCGGACCGAGGTTTTGGTGTGCCAGCCTGACACACACCGCCCCCACTCCCCCCACCATCTGCTATATACATAGTCCAGAATAAGGAGCTGGGGTTGGGCTGGGGTTACTGTGCAAAAACCTTTTCGGGTCACCCCACTTCACACCTCCCTGTCACGGGGGACTCTCCTCAAGAACTCTGGCCAGACCCCTGCCCTATCTGGACCACGATTTTGGCATGACAGCCTGGCATACACCCCCACCCCCACTATCTGCTATATGCATAGATTTGAAAAAGGAGCTGGGTTTGGGATGGGATTACTGCGCAAAGACATTTTCGGATCACCCCACTTCACACTTCCCTGTCGCAGGGCGACTCTCCTCAAGGGCTCTGGCCCGACCCCTGCCCGATCCGGACCACGTTTTTTGTGTGCCAGCCTGACATACACCACCCCCCGGTCTGCTATCTGCTATATACATAGCCCGAAATAAGGAGCTGGGTTTGGGCTGGGGTTACTGTGCAAAAATCTTTTCGGGTCACCTCACTTCACACCTCCCTGTCGCAGGGGGACTCTTCTCAAGAATTCTGGTCAGACCCCTGCCTGACCTGGACTGCGGTTTCGGCGTGCCAGCCTGACATACACCACCCCCACCTCCTCTATCTGCTATATACATACCACGAATAAGGAGCTGGGTTTGGGCTGGGATTACTGCGCAAAAACCTTTTCGGGTCACCCCACTTCACACCTCCCTGTCATGGGGGGACTCTTCTCACGAATTATGGCCAGACCCTTGCCCGACCCGGACCACGGTTTTGGCATGCCACCCTGGCACACACCGCCTCCTTCCTATCTGCTATACACATAGCCCCGAATAAGGAGCTTGGTTTGGGATGGGATTACTGCGCAAAAAACCTTTTTGGGTCACCCCAGTTCACACCTCCCTGTTGCGGGGGGACTCTCCTCAAGAACTCTGGCCAGACTCCTGCCCGATCTGGACCGTGTTTTTTGTGTGCCAGCCTGACATACACCGCCCGCCCACCCCCAGCTATCTGCTATATACATAGCTTTGAGTAAGGAGCTGGGCTTGGGATGGGATTACTGCGCAAAAACATTTTTGAGGCACCCCACTTCACACCTAGCTGTCATGGGGGGACTCTCCTCAAGAACTCTGGCCAGACCCCTACCCAACCCGGACCGCGGTTTTGGCGTGCCAGCCTGACATACACCCCTCCCCTCCCCGCTATCTGCTATATACATAGCTCTGAATAAGGAGCTGGGTTTGGAATGGGATTACTGCGCAAATCGTTTTCCGATCACCCCACTTCACACCTCACCGTCACGGCGGGATTCTCCTCAAGAACTCTGGGCAGACCCCTGCCCGTGGTTTTGGCATGCCAGCCTGGCATACACCGCTCCCCCTCTCTGGTATCTGCTATATACATAGCCTCAAATAAGGAGCTGGGTTTGGGCTGGGAATACTGCATTAAAACATTTTCGGGTCACCCCACTTCATACCTCCCTGTTGCGGGGGGACTCTGTTGCCCATTTGGTTAAAAGTTACTCATATAATTTATTTTTAGAAAGTAAAACAGTTTTTGCTTGCAATGAACATGAGGGGTCAGACTCACAAAGCTATAAAAGCTATTGTTGTGGGTTGTTTACCTGGGAAAGCCAAATGGCTTCAACTTTTGTCTGTGGGTGCTGCAGCCTCCCAGGGAATGGGAGGGGGGGCGGTTTGATGGACATTTGGGTGAGGCGTGATGTATGGAGAAAATGGTCAGACCCATCCTGAATAAGGAGCTGGGCTTGGGCTGGGATTACTGCGCAAATTCTTTTCGGGTCACCCCACTTCACACCTCCCTGTCGTGGGGGGACTCTACTTAAGAACCCTGGCCAGACCCCTGCCCGACTCGGACTGCGGTTTTGGCGTGCATGCCTGACATACACACCCCCGCCCCTCCGCCCCCACTACCTGCTATATACATAGCTCCGAATAAGGAGCTGGGTTTGGACTGGGATTACTGTGCAAAAACCTTTTCAGGTCACACCACTTCACACCTCCCTGTCACGGGAGGACTCTTTTAAAGAACTCAGGCCAGACCCCTCCCCAACACGGACTGCAGTTTTGGAGTGACAGCCTAGCATACACTGCCCCCCCCCCCCCGCTTTCTGCTATATACATAGTCTCAAATAAGGAGCTGGGTTTGGGCTGGGATTAACCCTGCAAATCCTTTTCAGGTCACCCCACTTCATACCTCCTTGTCACGAGGGGACTCTCCTCAAGAACTCTGGCCAGACCCCTGCCTAACTCGGACCATGGTTTTGGCGTGCCAGTCTGGCATACACACCTGCCCCTGCTATCTGCTATATACATAGCCTTGAATAAGGAGCTTGGTTTGGGATGGAATTACTGCGCAAAAACCTTTTCGGGTCACCCCACTTCACACCTTTCTGTCACAGAGGGACTCTCCTCAAGAACTCTGGACGGACTGCTGCCCGACCAGGACCACGGTTTTGGTGTGCCAGCCTGACATATACATTCCCCCCCCACTGTCTGCTATATACATAGTCCAGAATAAGGAGCTGGGGTTGGGCTGGGGTTACTGTGCAAAAACCTTTTCGGGTCACCCCACTTCACACCTCCCTGTCNTGGGGTTACTGTGCAAAAACCTTTTCGGGTCACCCCACTTCACACCTCCCTGTCACGGGGGACTCTCCTCAAGAACTCCGGCCAGACCCCTGCCTGACCCGGACCGCGGTTTCGGCATGACAGCATGGCATAACACACACACACACATCTCCGCTATCTGCTATATACATAGCTTTATAAGGAGCTGGGTTTGGGATGGAATTACTGCGCAAAAACCTTTTAGGGTCACCCCACTTCACACCTGCCTAACATGGGGGGACTCTCCTCAAGAACTCTGGCCAGACCCCTGCTCGACCCAGACCACGGTTTTGGCGTGCCATCCTGGCATACACCCCCACCCCCACTATCTGCTATATGCATAGATTTGAATAAGGAGCTGGGTTTGGGATGGGATTACTGTGCAAAAACATTTTCAGGTCACCCCACTTCACACTTCCCTGTCATGGGGGGACTCTTCTCAAGAACTCTGGTCAGACCCCTGCCTGACCCAGACCACGGTTTCGGCGTGCCATCCTGGCATACACCCCCACCCCCACTATCTGCTGTATGCATAGATTTGAATAAGGAGCTGGGTTTGGGATGGAATTACTGTGCAAAAACATTTTTGGGTCACCCCACTTCACACTTCCCTGTCATGGGGGGACTCTTCTCAAGAACTCTGGTCAGACCCCTGCCTGACCCGGACCGCAGTTTCGGAATGCCAGCCTGACATACACTGCCCCCGCCCCCCGCTATCTGCTATATACATAGCCCCAAATAAGGAGCTTGGTTTGGGATGGGATTACTGTGCAAAAATCTTTTCGGGTCACCCCACTTCACACCTCCCTGTCACAGGGGGACTCTTCTCAAGAATTCTGGCCAGACCCCTGCCCGACCTGGACTGCGGTTTTGGCGTGCCAGCCTGACATACACCATCCCCACCCGCTCTATCTGCTATATACATACCACGAATAAGGAGCTTGGTTTGGGCTGGGATTACTGTGCAAAAACCTTTTTGGGTCACCCCACTTCACACCTCCCTGTCGCGGGGGGACTCTCCTTAAGAACCCTGGCCAGACCCCTGCCCAACCCAGACTGCACTTTTGGAGTGACAACCTAGCATACACTGCCCCACCCCCCTGCTTTCTGCTATATACATAGTCCCGAATAAGGAGCTGGGTTTGGGCTGGGATTACTGCTCAAAAACCTTTTCTGGTCACCCCACTTCACACTTCCCTGTTGCTGGGAGACTCTTCTCAAGAATGCTGGCTAGACTCCTACCTGACCCGGACCACGGTTTCGGCGTGACAGCCTTGCATACAGACAACCCCCTGCTATCTGCTATATGCATAGCCTTGATTAAGGAGCTGGGTTTGGGATGGGATTAACCCTCCAAATTGTTTTCGGGTCACCCCAATTCACACCTCCCTGTCACGGGGGGGACTCTTCTCAAGAACTCTGGACAGACCCCTGCCCGACCCGGACCGCGGATTCGGCGTGCCAGCCTGACATACACCGCCCCCGCCCCCCCTGCTGTCTGCTATATACATAGCCCTGAATAAGGAGCTGGGTTTGGGCTGGGATTACTGTGCAAAAACCTTTTCTGGTCACCCCACTTCACACTTCCCTGTTGCTGGGAGACTCTTCTCAAGAATGCTGGCTAGACTCCTACCTGACCCGGACCACGGTTTCGGCGTGACAGCCTTGCATACAGACAACCCCCTGCTATCTGCTATATGCATAGCCTTGATTAAGGAGCTGGGTTTGGGATGGGATTAACCCTCCAAATTGTTTTCGGGTCACCCCAATTCACACCTCCCTGTCACGGGGGGGACTCTTCTCAAGAACTCTGGACAGACCCCTGCCCGACCCGGACCGCGGATTCGGCGTGCCAGCCTGACATACACCGCCCCCGCCCCCCCTGCTGTCTGCTATATACATAGCCCTGAATAAGGAGCTGGGTTTGGGCTGGGATTACTGTGCAAAAACCTTTTCTGGTCACCCCACTTCACACTTCCCTGTTGCTGGGAGACTCTTCTCAAGAATGCTGGCTAGACTCCTACCTGACCCGGACCACGGTTTCGGCGTGACAGCCT
>QEPC01010841.1:915745-926112 GCA_003113815.1 Sphenodon punctatus | reverse complement strand
TCTGCTATATACATAGTCCAGAATAAGGAGCTGGGGTTGGGCTGGGGTTACTGTGCAAAAACCTTTTCGGGTCACCCCACTTCACACCTCCCTGTCACGGGGGACTCTCCTCAAGAACTCCGGCCAGACCCCTGCCTGACCCGGACCGCGGTTTCGGCATGACAGCATGGCA
Source organism: Sphenodon punctatus (assembly GCA_003113815.1). NCBI lineage: Eukaryota > Metazoa > Chordata > Lepidosauria > Sphenodontia > Sphenodontidae > Sphenodon > Sphenodon punctatus. The sequence goes on along the minus strand of QEPC01010841.1, from coordinate 925,940 downwards.
TAACACACACACACACATCTCCGCTATCTGCTATATACATAGCTTTATAAGGAGCTGGGTTTGGGATGGAATTACTGCGCAAAAACCTTTTAGGGTCACCCCACTTCACACCTGCCTAACATGGGGGGACTCTCCTCAAGAACTCTGGCCAGACCCCTGCTCGACCCAGACCACGGTTTTGGCGTGCCATCCTGGCATACACCCCCACCCCCACTATCTGCTATATGCATAGATTTGAATAAGGAGCTGGGTTTGGGATGGGATTACTGTGCAAAAACATTTTCAGGTCACCCCACTTCACACTTCCCTGTCATGGGGGGACTCTTCTCAAGAACTCTGGTCAGACCCCTGCCTGACCCAGACCACGGTTTCGGCGTGCCATCCTGGCATACACCCCCACCCCCACTATCTGCTGTATGCATAGATTTGAATAAGGAGCTGGGTTTGGGATGGAATTACTGTGCAAAAACATTTTTGGGTCACCCCACTTCACACTTCCCTGTCATGGGGGGACTCTTCTCAAGAACTCTGGTCAGACCCCTGCCTGACCCGGACCGCAGTTTCGGAATGCCAGCCTGACATACACTGCCCCCGCCCCCCGCTATCTGCTATATACATAGCCCCAAATAAGGAGCTTGGTTTGGGATGGGATTACTGTGCAAAAATCTTTTCGGGTCACCCCACTTCACACCTCCCTGTCACAGGGGGACTCTTCTCAAGAATTCTGGCCAGACCCCTGCCCGACCTGGACTGCGGTTTTGGCGTGCCAGCCTGACATACACCATCCCCACCCGCTCTATCTGCTATATACATACCACAAATAAGGAGCTTGGTTTGGGCTGGGATTACTGTGCAAAAACCTTTTTGGGTCACCCCACTTCACACCTCCCTGTCGCGGGGGGACTCTCCTTAAGAACCCTGGCCAGACCCCTGCCCAACCCAGACTGCACTTTTGGAGTGACAACCTAGCATACACTGCCCCACCCCCCTGCTTTCTGCTATATACATAGTCCCGAATAAGGAGCTGGGTTTGGGCTGGGATTACTGCTCAAAAACCTTTTCTGGTCACCCCACTTCACACTTCCCTGTTGCTGGGAGACTCTTCTCAAGAATGCTGGCTAGACTCCTACCTGACCCGGACCACGGTTTCGGCGTGACAGCCTTGCATACAGACAACCCCCTGCTATCTGCTATATGCATAGCCTTGATTAAGGAGCTGGGTTTGGGATGGGATTAACCCTCCAAATTGTTTTCGGGTCACCCCAATTCACACCTCCCTGTCACGGGGGGGACTCTTCTCAAGAACTCTGGACAGACCCCTGCCCGACCCGGACCGCGGATTCGGCGTGCCAGCCTGACATACACCGCCCCCGCCCCCCCTGCTGTCTGCTATATACATAGCCCTGAATAAGGAGCTGGGTTTGGGCTGGGATTACTGTGCAAAAACCTTTTCTGGTCACCCCACTTCACACTTCCCTGTTGCTGGGAGACTCTTCTCAAGAATGCTGGCTAGACTCCTGCCTGACCTGGACCACGGTTTCGGCGTGACAGCCTGGCATACAGACACCCCCCTGCTATCTGCTATATGCATAGCCTAGAATAAGGAGCTGGGTTTGGGATGGGATTAACCCTGCAAATCCTTTTTGGGTCACCGCACTTCACACCTCCCTGTCATGGGGGGGATTTTCCTTAAGGACCCTGGCCAGACCCTTTCCCGACCCACGGTTTCGCCATGCCATCCAGGCATACACCGCCCCCTCGCCCCGCTTTCTGCTATAGACATAGCCTTGAATAAGGAGCTGGGTTTGGGCTGGGATTACTGTGCAAATCCTTTTCTGGTCACCCCACTTTAAACCTCCCTGTTGTGGGGGGACTATCCTCAAGAACGCTGGCCAGTTCGTCCCCTGCCTGACCCGGACCGCGGTTTCAGCGTGCCACCCTGGCATACCGCCCCCCATCTGCTATATACATAGCCGGGAATAAGGGGCTGGGTTTGGACTGGGATTAGCCCTGCAAATCCTTTTTCTGTCACCCTACTTCACACTTCCCTGTCGTGGGGGGACTCTCCTCAAGAACTCTAGCCAGCCCCCTACCCGTCCCGCATCACGGTTTCGGTGTGTCTGCCTGGCATACTCTGCACCCCCCCCCCGCTAACTGCTATATACATAGTCTCAAATAAGGAGCTGGGTTTGGGCTGGGATTACTGTGAAAAAACCTTTTCAGGTCACCCCACTTCACACCTCTCCATTGTGGGGGGACTCTCCTCAAGAGCTCTAGCCAGACCCCTGCCCAACCCGAACCACGGTTTCTGTGTGCCAGACTTCCATACACCCCATCCCCAGGCATCTTTCCGCTAAATACATTGTCTTGAAGAAGGAGTTGGATTTAGGCCGGCCTGGGATTATGGCACAAAAAGTATGGGGGGAAATCCTCTTGTCATTATCCCACTTCGCTCATCTCTATCATGGGGAGAGTCTTCCCCAAGAAGCCTGGGTTTACCTCTGCCTGATGTTGAGCTCTCTTTCTGAGCACCAGCATGGCTTCTCAGTACCATCTCTGCATACATGGTCCTGAAGAAGGAGCTGGGTATGATCTGTGATTACTAGGCAAAATCCGTTTTGTGGAACCTATGTCAACACCTCCGTTTTAATGGTGGAACTCTCTTGTAAAACCGTGGTCAGACTCCATACTTACCCAGATCAGGGTTTGTGTGTGTCATTCTGGTATCTTTCCCTTCTCCCCAGCCCCACCTGTGTCTGGTAAGTACGTAGACTTGAATAAGGAGCTTGGTTTGTGCTGGGATTACATGACAAAATCCATTTCAGCTCCCCACAGTTCACACGCCTCTGTCATAGGTGGACTCTCTCCCAGAAGTCTGGGGAGACGGCTGCCCAACCCAGAATGTGGTTTCTGCATGGCAGCATGGCATATGACTTTTATAGCCTGAATTCACTAAATACCCAGCCCCCAACAAGGTGCTGTGACTGAGGTGCAATTACAGATGACCCGAAAGGATTTGTGGGGTTAATCCCAGCCCAAACCCAGCTCCTTATTCAGGGCTATGTATATAGCAGATAGCGGGGGGGGGGGTGTATGCCAGGGTGGCACGCCAAAACCGCAGTCTGGGTCGGGCAGGGGTCTGGCCAGGATTCTTAAGGAGAGTCCCCCCATGACAGGGAGGTATTAAGTGGGGTGACCCAAAAAGGATTTGCGCAGAAATCCCAGCCCAAGCCCAGCTCCTTATTCAGGATGGGTCTGACCATTTTCTCCATACATCACGCCTCGCCCAAATATCAGCAAAGGCAAGTGTATCCATCAAACGCCCCCCCCCCCTCATTCCCTGGGAGGCTGCAGCACCCACAGACAAAAGTTGAAGCCATTTGGCTTTCCCAGGCAAACTCACAACAATAGCTTTTATAGCTTTGTGAGTCTGACCCCTCATGTTCATTGCAAGCAAAAACTGTTTTACTTTCTAAAGATAAATTAAATGAGTAACTTTTAACCAAATGGGCAACAGAGTCCCCCTGCAACAGGGAGGTATGAAGTGGGGTGACCCAAAAATGTTTTAATGCAGTATTCCCAGCCCAAACCCAGCTCCTTATTTGAGGCTATGTATATAGCAGATACCAGAGAGGGGTGGTGGTGTATGACAGGCTGGCATGCCAAAACCATGGGCAGGGGTCTGGCCAGAGTTCTTGAGGAGAGTCCTGCCGTGACGGGGAGGTGTGAAGTGGGGTGATCGGAAAACGATTTGTGCAGTAATCCTATCCCAAACCCAGCTCCTTATTTGGAGCTATGTATATAGCAGATAGCGGGGTGGGTGGTGTATGTCAGGCTGGCACGCCAAAACCACGGTCCGGGTCAGGCAGGGGTCTGGCCAGAGTTCTTGAGGAGAGTCCCCTTGTGACATGGAGGTGTAAAGTGGGGTGACCCGAAAAGGATTTGCGGGGCTAATCCCAGCCCAAATCCAGCTCCTTATTAGAGGCTATGTATATAGCAGATAGTGGAGGGGGGTGTATGCCAGGGTGGCACACCGAAACCGTGGCATGGGTTGTGGGGTGTTGTGGCCAGAGTTCTTGAGGAGAGTCCCCCACAACAGGGTGGTGTGAAGTGGGGTTTCCCAAAAAGGTTTTTGCGCAGTAATCCCATCCGAAACCCAGCTCCTTATTCAAGGCTATGTGTAGAGCAGATAGGAGGGAGGTGGTGCGTGCCAGGGTGGAACGGGCAGGGGTCTGGCCAGAGTTCTTGAGGAAAGTTCCCCTGCGACACGGAGGCTGTGTGTGTAGCAGATAGCAAGGAGGCAGTGCATGCCAGGGTGGCACGCCGAAAACGCGGTCTGGGTTGGGCAGGGGTCTGGCAGCAGGGGTCTGGCCAGAGTTCTTGAGGAGAGTCCCCCCGCGACAGGGAAGTGTGAAGTGGGGTGACCCAAAAAGGATTTGCGGGGTTAATCCCAGTCCAAACCCAGCTCCTTATTCGGGGTATGTATTTAGCAGATAGCGCAGGGGGTGGGGGTGTATGTCAGGCTGGCATGCCAAAACCGCGGTCCAGGTCGGGCAGGGGTCTGGCCAGAGTTCTTGAGGAGAGTCCCCCCATGACAGGGAGGTGTGAAGTGGGGTGACCCGAAAAGGTTGCACAGTAATCCCATCCGAAACCCAGCTCCTTATTCGGGCTATGACTGTGCTTCCTTTGTTTCTCATTCCACCTCTCCTCATCCTGATTTAACAGACATGCCTCTTACTCACCCTGACTGTCATTTGTTTGTTGATGGTAGCTGCTACCGTGACCAAAAAGGGTTACATGTTGGGTATACAGTTTGCACGCCCTACGCTGTATTGGAGCAAGGCTCCCTCCCCTCCCTTCGCTCAGCTCAGCCAGCTGAATTGATTGCTTTAACCCATGCTTGTTTCTTGTCTGCTAATCAGCAAGTTAACATTTACACTGACTCTCGATATGCCTTTGGCATCTGTCAGTCTTTTGGCACTATTTGGAGAGAAAGAGGATTCCTTACATCTTCTGGTGCCCCTATCTCTCACGGACCTCTTATTTCAGATCTTTTATCTGCTTTACTCCTTCCCTCTCATGTGGCTATTATACATGCCCCTATTTCTCACGGACCTCTTATTTCAGATCTTTTATCTGCTTTACTCCTTCCCTCTCATGTGGCTATTATCCATGTCAGAGCTCACTCTACTTCTCATTCCTTTGAAGCTCTGGGCAACAGATTTGCTGATCAGACTGCAAAATTAGCAGCAATTTCTGCCCCTTCCCTCTATCTTGTTGTTGCAGTTTCCCTTTCAGGTGATGCTCCTGCTGATGTTCCCTCCCTTGAAGATCTTGCTGCCCAACAAGGTGCTGCCCTTCCCACTGAACAACGCATTTGGACACGGTACTGCCCTTTCTGGTGTGTGCTTGGGATCTGATGATCCTGGAAGCCCACAACACGCTGTGTCTCTGCTGAATAAAGAACTCTGCTGCTGAATCTGCTGGCAGCCTCCTCGATTCACTATTCTACCCACGAGAAATCCATGACAAGCCTAAACCTCCAAGCCAGGCCCAAAGGGTGCATCGATCTGTTTGATGTAACTGGGCCTTTGCTTGTTTTATTTAAACAGTTTGATCAAAAATAAAGCCAAAGTTGTTTGGGATTTTTTTCAGTCTCGTAGCCAGCGGCCGCTTTTCCCCATACATTTTGCCATGCTGTCAAAATCAGGAATCTGTTAATTTAAAGGCAACTGCATACTTGGTAAAGGGCTGTTCCACTTTTCAATTAACTCCCTATCAAACCAGTAAAAGCAAAAACAAAACGTTTAGTTTTAAAGTAAACTGCTTGGGCTATTTATTCAACTAAAACACTTGCTTTTTTTTTTTTCAATGCAGACAATATTTAACCAAAGCTATTCAGTTTCACTTTACCAAGTCTTTCTGTCACTCAGACACACACATTAATTAAAAAACTTTCTTTTTTCTTTTTCTCTCCTGTCCCTACGCAGGGCAGACACACCAACATTATGTCTGTTTATCTTATTTACATGCTTTTTTCACCTAACACAAATTATTGGACACTCTCGTTCAAGAATACTTAATTAACTCTGCTTTGCAGAAGGCAGGGTAAAATCATGAGTCTGTTTTGGCCCTTTCCCCCTCTTCTGCATAAAGCACTTTATTCTACATAGGAGGGCAGTTTGTAAGGGCCATTGGCCTTTTCTTGTTGGCAATTTGAGCACTTGATTCCATCATAACCAATTTTTATTGCTCCAATCCCTGTGCCCCGATATTTTGCAGCACTAAACGTACGGGGTGGTGGTTTAACCATGCTGGTAGCCGAATGTAATTAGTCAGCATGGCTCTTGCGGCCAAATTTTGCAGTGTCCATACGTTTGGACCTGGATTACTTATTCTTGGATATTTATGGGTCACTGCTTTTCCAGCACCTGCCAACTGCTCCAATATGTAATTACTGGCATCAACATTCCCTTCATTTCTAAGGGCCCACATTATTTTAGTTTTTGTTTGCTGGGTCAAATGTACACATCCAGGGATCACACCATGAGACAGGAACCAATAGTTATATATGAAAACATGTATCCAAGGGCCATATGATCTCTGTCTTTGATCTTCCTCCCAAGAGACTGTGTGGGCCTCTATGTAAAATGTCTCCATTGGTCTGGGTAACCCCGGATCCAACCACTGATAGATCCACCAGTCTCTTGGTCTAAGTAATTTCTTTCCTTCCAACCCTACTGGAACATCCAATATCCACTTGATCATTGGCCCTGGGGATATGATTGAGGAGTTACCACTAATTTTCCACTGTTCTATACAAGTACCACCTCTGCACAGGACATAGAGGTGTATAGTTTGTAAATCCATAAAGGCTGAAGAGAGACCCAAAAAAGGACCTATGCATATATTCCTGCCATGCTTTAATATTATGTCCATATCCATGGTGCAATTCCAGGAGACCAATTTTATAATAGTCTTTGACTTTCTTGATAAATGGATGTTCTCTAATTCAGTTGTAAATCTGTTGATGACAACCATCAATAATTTACCTTCAGTACTTAAAATGCACTCAGATTTTACTACTGAACTCTTTCTAAAATTCTCAGGATTAGAAACAACTAATTTGAATTTGTTCAGGCTCTGTCTTGGGCATATTTATCAGGCCTGGACTCTGTAATTAATATGAGAGGCACACAGTTCAAAATGACAGCAGCTGTCTGTACATAAACAACCACATGGTACATAAACAACCACAACCACCAACAAACACACAGAAAGGTAATTGTAATAGCAGTACATCATTCCATTCCAACTGTGCACTGAAGGAACGGAATAATCAGGATTTGAATATTCTCCTGGTTTGCTTAACATCACCTTCCTTTTTACATGAACAAACTCACAACCATACAACACAACTTTACATAGCCAACAGCCATGCCTTCAACACAGGGCACAGTTAACCACATTAAACTATAGGAGTACTGAAAAGTACAAGAATTACAGAAAAATAGAGCGCCAACAACAAAATCAATAAATCTAAATTTTGAGCAAAACAGTAAACAGGCACCTCCAAGTGTTTCAGGACAAAAATAGGGGTATCCTTCCCTGTACTGAAAACTTTTAGGCAGATGCCCTTAAGAAGTTCACTTGATTTTCACATATCTTGCAGTTTTGATCTGCTTCACTCACTTTGCTATAAATTGTTAACAAACTATAACACATAATTAGAATAGAAAGGACCAAATTGGCTTACTGCAAAAATGAAAGGAATTACAGCTTCTCAAGCTGCCCCAAGATAAAGCAGAGAAACAAATCTGATGGTGCCTGGACAGAAAAAGGTAACCTGGGCAATAGCAAGAGGTGGAAGAACGAAATGTTCGGTCCAATAGGCCACATTGGACCGGACATCCGCTGTCCAACATTCCGTTTCCCTCTTAGCAATGTTTTCTGACCAGACTAAGGTAGCTTTTCTTTGAAATTGAGTTACTGGATGTTCTTAAAATTTCTTATTTAATTACTCCACACACCTGCAGATTCTTAAGCAAAGTTATCCACATGATGAAAACCAATTAAAACTAGTGCAACCTAAAACAGGACTAAAAGCAGCTGAGCTCAATTCAGTGACATACCAGCCTGTCCTGCAAGGGAGCTGACCCCACTTCAAATGTTTCATGAGCAGGCAAAAATAAACCTGTGTCTTCAATACTATCAGGAAGAGCAACTGTCTGCATAAAACCTGATAGAGATGGCAGCTGCTGCATTTGGGGCACCCCAGCATTGCTTGGATGATAAGGTGGTAGAAATGCAGGGCTGCAAAAATCCACTTCAGAAGTCTCCTCATCTGTGCCTTCTGGCAAGCCAAATTGAAAATATACTGCTGGAGTACCAGGTATGCAGACCTGATCAGGTTTGAGAGCACTAATTAACTGCTTTAGTTGGGTTTTTTAATTTGTCCCAAGAGTCTAAAAGAGACCTAACTTCAAGTTCATGCTTAAGTTTGGAAGCTTCAGTATACCAATCTACACATGTAGACCATTGAGTCCAGTGCACTTTACTATCCTGTTAACCTTAGGACTCTGCGGAGATGAGCAATTTTATCTAAATCAAAAGAGCCAAATAGAGGGAACTGCAATTCAGACTGATCTCAGGTATACTTGTTCCACACATCTAAAAATTTACAAACATTTTTTCCATAAATTATGTACATATACCAAGCTGGGCTTCATTTTGGCAGGGAGGAGAGCTCCTTGAACCTGCCGTTCTCCATATTTTTCAATCACACAGGATTCTCACACAAGGAAAAATCAAAACAGTACTTTCAACTACAGGGAGCTAAGTCTAACAACACAATTCACTGCAGTCTGCACTCATTAACATTCCTTTCTTTACACAAACTCCAACTCTGTCACTCCTACAAGCATCCCACATGCAAGTTACTCTCAGTTCTGAAACTGGGAGAGGGGAATAGTCACACTCACACTACCGAGTCACAGGATTCCACAGAGGCGCACATCCGCAAAATTACCCACCCCGTCTGGTAGGTAATTAGCCCCATTCAGGGCAGCTATCCCAATTCAAGGCAGCCTTGCTATGCAACACTCAGCTTAGTCCCAGACTCCGTTAGTGGTCACACACAGGGAAACACATTCACATCACATAAAATTAACATTTGAAATCCCCACTCGGCAGGATTTCCAATCCCCACTCGGCAGGATTGAACATATGCATTTAGAAACCCCCTCTTCTGGCAGGATTCCCAACCCCCACGGATTTTGCATATGTATTTAGAATCCCCACTCGGCAGGATTCTGTGGATCGACTGAATTTTTACTGACTAGTCTTCTGCAACTGCTCTATTTACTTACTATTTACATTGACAACAATTTCTGGCAGATCCAACCACACAGCTTAACTGTAAGGTTCAGAAGGCGTCTGCCCAATGGTCTGATTCCCAGAGTCCACGGGCAGCCCCTCACCCACACCTCCACAGGGATTTGAAAAGACCCCTAGCCTTATCTGGTGCCTGAAGGTGGGAGAGAGATGGTCCGCAGCCCCCCCTGGAACCAGCCGGGCTAAGAGCCTTCCCGGCCAATGCACCAAACTGTTGAGGAATATTTTATACTCACACACAGCTGTTGGTGAAATCTGTTAGAGTTTCTTTATTGATCTCAAAGCGCAGAGAGAGAGAGCAGAACTGACTCCATGCAAGGAGACAGCCTGGTCTGCTGGATTGCAAATTACATAGGTATTTTATAGGTTACACTTCAAGCAAAGAGATGCAGGCATGCCAATCAAAGCAACATCATACAAAGGTAAAAGGTTACAGCAATTGTTTACATACTCAGCAACTTATTCTCAAAACAATATAAGCTAGACAGTTTATAAAGTAAGGTGCCTAAACAAAGCCAATTAACTAGAACATCTGCAAGGCTGTTTTCTCCTATCAGCTGAAAGGAAGAACGGGTGGAGTCCCTCTGTCCAACGTTTATCATGCATGAAACTGTTTCCCAGACCTTGTAGTGTGAAACAAAACCCAAACTAGCCTAATGATTATATTTATCTAGCAGGCTAAAGCTCACTTCTGCAAAGAATGGTTTTTACCCAGCATTCATCTGTCTTCCATTTTATGTTACCTTACTCTGGCTATGTGTAGCTTAATTCTATAGGGTCCCTTATAAAAATTCCTCCACAC
>QEPC01010841.1:887072-912702 GCA_003113815.1 Sphenodon punctatus | reverse complement strand
AGACCTCGCATCTTCATGAATGTTAGACCCCTTGTCTCTCCCTCTGTTCCCCTTCCTAAGTCTCTCCCCCAGCTCCTGTCTCTCAGATTGTAAGCCCTAGGGGCAGGGACCGTGTCTGTTTTATTACTTTGTAAAGTGCCAGGTACACTGCTGGCGCTATATAAATGTTTGTTAATAATAATAATAATAATTAATAATATATGGCCAAAGTAGCAATTATAAAATTCTGGCTGTTGTTAAAATTGAGACCACCAGAGTCATTATCAGCAGTGGCATTACCTCCTGATATAAATAGCCTCTGGGAATATGGGGTGAATACTCTTCTTCTCTGGGTTTTTCAAGTGAATTCTTTGTAAATTTTGAATACTCTAAAGTCCTAAGTATTATCAAGGCTCTAAAGCCCTAAGTATTATCAAGGCTCTGTACTTTTTGTCCAGGAAAGGTTACAGAATTGCTGACCCATGTATTATTTGACTGTCCCCTGTATAAGGTTGAGCATAACCAATTTCTGGAATCAGTTGTCAATTTTCTGCCACCTTGTAATCAGGGTGGGACCTTAAGGCAGCTGCTAGCCAATAAGGATTCTCATATAACCTTGGTGGTTGCTAAATTTTGTGCAGTTGCATTTAGAATTAGGAAAGCAGCCCAGTCTATTAATATATGCCCTGCTCTGGAGGTCTGATTATTTTATATTGCTGTGTTTCTATGCTTGTTTACCATGGTTTTTTTTTTTTTCTGTTTGTGCGATTTGTACTTGTGATGACTTAGCAAACACAATAAACTTGATTGGATTGGAATACACTATTCCCCTTTTATACTGCAAGATCTTGGGTTGTTGTAAAAGCCACATTTGGTGGCTCTTACAACAATCCAAGATCTCAGAGCATAAAAAGGGAATAGTGCTTTCACCACATTACAAAAACTGTGGAATTATAAGAGTTATCTCAAGTTACTATAATAGCCCATTTTGTAATGTGTGAAAGCAGCCTGAGCTCCATCCAGCCTCTGGCAAATGGGGTTGCTGCTGCCTGCCTGGGGCTAGTTTGATCTCATTGTCTTCCTGCGGCTACAGGCAGAGCTAATCCATCCCGGAGCTCCTCCATTCAGCTAGCCCCAGGATGCAGAACCCATCAATCAAAACTCCATTGATTTTGGTTGTTTTTTTTTGCAAATTGTTTTAAAAACGGTGTTGGAGTGTGGGAAGGAGGCTGCCCAAATTAGTGTTTTTGACAGGGTAGAAATACAAATGTATGGCTTTTCAGTGAAACCAAAAGAAATTTTTTAAGTTTAGTATTTTCTGGATTAATACTACATTTTTTTCTCCCCTGAGTGAGGAATCAATTTCCCTTCTTTGATGGGGAGGCGAATCCAGCAGATGCTGTTTGCTGTGCTTTGTGTAGCTTTTGGATGATGGGCGCAGGAGACAAGGGTACTTTCAAACATGACGCTAACCACCCTTTAACCACCCTTGGTGGTTATTTATGCATGTTGCAGGGCTGTATTGGTGTCCTATGCAGCCCNGAGCCTAAGTTGTAAGTGAGCACAATATGTGAGACTGTACAATGTCTTTACTGCTAACATGGCACGGAAGTTAAGGCGGGAGCCTTAACTTGCAATTACCATGCTTGATTGAATTTAGTGCATGATTGAATTTGCAAGAGCCTTAACTCTTCTTGTAAACTGGAGGTTTTTTGATTATGAAATACTCTCTTTTTCTCGCACACGCAGACCCACACACTGACACACACAGTCTCTTTCTCTCTCTCTCTCAGGTCTGGATGTCATTGGGAGCAGGCCACAACGATGTCCCTCAGCCACCACAGCAGCACTGGCGGGGACTCACTGACTTGGGGAGCTGCTACATGGCCCCTCCAGCCCTACCTGAGGCTGCTTTCACACATTACAAAATGGGCTATTATAACAACTTGAGATAATACAAGGTCTTATAATTCTGCAATTTTTGTAATGTGTGATGCACTATTCAAGCTTATTTTGGAAATTAACCAAGCAAGCTTGGTCCTTTGGAAAATCATCTTCCCAGACAGTGATTCCAGTTGAGCTCTGGGTAGATCATTTTCAACACCTGTTCGCTGGTCCAATTACAACTGATTTAGATTTACCCCTTCATAAGTTAGATAACTTTCCCCACTGGCCGCCAGTAGACCCAGAGGAAGTGGAGACACTAATAACTCAACTAAAATCTAATAAGGTCCCAGGGAGAGTCTTTATTACAGCAGAACTTCTTAAATCTAATTTGTCCTGGCGTTCTTGGTGGCCACTCCTAGGTTGTGGAACTCCTTTCCGACGGAGGCCCGGCTGGCCCCAGACCAGCCGTAGACAGTGTAAGACCTGGCCGTTCCGCCGGGCCTTTGGAGAGGGAGACGGGTACGGTGGGGTGGGGTGGGGAATTCTGCCCTTTTAGTTCTTTTTATCCTTTTAAATGTTTTTAATGATATTTTATGTGTTTTATTGATCTGTAAGCTGCCCCGAGCTGCTCTTGAGCAGGAGGGGGCGAGGTATAAAAATAGTAAAATAAAAGAAATAAAAATAGAAGAGTCGATAAATCCCAAGAGGCTTGGCAATGATCAACCAATAAGTTTATTAAGTATTATTGGAAAATTGTATTCTAAGCTTTTACTCCATAGGCTTCAGGCTTGGATTAAGTCAGAGATATTCTAGGACTTGAACAGGAGGGGTTCTGTGAAGGCGTATTCACAGTCGATCACATCTACACATTAAACCAACTAGTGAGCAAGTATGTTCGCCAGAGGCCTCGTTCATCTTTGTTTTTATGCTTTGTGGATTTAAGAACGCTTTCGACTCCATTCAGAGAGTGGCTCTGGATGAAGTTGCGGTTGTTGGTTATCGACCGAAGACTCTTATTTCTGATAGTCTCTGTGCATCAGGGATCCACACTGAGGGCTAGGGTAAATAACCAGGGACTTCTGTCAGATCCAGTGCCTCTCGAGAGGGGTGTTCGGCAGGGATGTATGTTGGCGCCGCTCCTTTTTAATATCTATATTAACAGAGCAGTCAAGAGCCTGAAAGATCCCTCCTAAGTCACTCAATTTCTATATTGTTGTATGCGGACGATACCCTCTTATTGTCCAAAATGCAGATAGGCCTTAGGAGGCTGAGGAGTGATTTTTATAGGGTTTGCTGTTCAGAGTATCTATCAGTAAATTTTTAAAAACTAAAGTCATGGTGGTGGGGCCTTCTTGTGCCTGTCACTGTTGGATGATGGACTTGTACAAAAGCAAACAAACCACCTGGTATAAATATTTGGGATCAATTTTTTCTAAAACAGCTTCTTGGCAGTTACATTGGTTTCTCTCTCTAAGGGTGGCAAACTTGTGTTACCTGCAATCAAATTATTTAGAGCCAAAGTACTCTCCCATTTTCTATATGTTGTGACAGTGTGGGACCCCCAATTTCAGGATGATCTTGAACCACTCCAAAATGGGTTTCTTCACTCCAGACATACGCCATCCATCCTTCTAAGGGTCGAAACAGGGTCGCATTCTTTGACCTATATGGCCTATATCTCACTTGCTGCCCCCCATGCCTGGAACTCCCTCCCTGTCCACATCCGCCTTGCACCCTCCCTTCATACCTTNAGCTACCAGAGCGCTTTCGTCTGGTTACCGTGCTGTAGAATTCTCTGACTCCCAGCTCTAGGGCACCTCAACAACAGGTCTCGGGAGCAGAGAGGAGCACTTCCCTCAGAGAGAGAGAGAGAGAGAGAGAGAGAAAGCGGGCGCCTCTTCTCTCTGGAGACACTACCTTGGCATCTGTCCTGCTTTCCTTTCCCAGGGCCATTTTTGAGGGGGTGGCTCTTCCCACATTGTGATTTACTGGATTTTAGCTTGTGATCCACCAGTGGATCCTAAGCTACCTCTTGGCTACCCCTGAACATACTATATAATCCTTCGTCTGGTCTCCTTTTTCTCCCTCTGCTACATTGCCCCTTACCCCTGTCCCAATGCAGGCTCTGCCTGGCCTGGGTGTACAGAGATTGCAAGCTGCTGCTGTAACCCTCGCCTAGGCTTCAGCAGCTTTCTCAGCTGGGAGCGGACTCCTGTTCCTGAGGCTGTGCTGCTTTTCCCTTCTCTGTGCTGCTCTTTCAAAGTTTATTTCCCCCAGATGCCCCCTGCTCAAGATGGAACCCCTTGACTGCATTTGTTGCCATACAAGCCTCACCTCTATCCCCGCACGATTCTGAGCCAGTATCCGTCTGGTAAACCTCAGCCTGCTCTGATGAGCTGGGTGCCTGCCTTGGGGTGTACATGGTATTTGTCTGGTCTCTGGTAGGGGTCTGCGGAGAAGGGGTGGCCCATACAAAACTGAACCTGCAACGGACCTAACCTGCTGGCGACTACACGTCGAGGAGGGACGGCACCAGTGGCAGTATGTGGCCAGTGGTGAGGGATGTGACCAACAACAGACTGGACTGGAGGCCCACTCTGTAGGGCTAGACACTGTAAGTAGCAGAAACTCCCTCCCTCTTTTCCTGATACACTGTGCTCCTAGGTGCAAATGGGGTGGGGAGGAGGAGAGCAGGAATGCTGACTTGCCAGTAACTAGCTGCGTATCCCCTAAAGGATTTCTGCGCCCAGATATTGAGTCATCCAGATCAGAAGCCAGGCTTTCCCCAGTGACTGGTATTAGAGAACTGCCTCTGTTCCAGCCAACTGCAAGCACAGTTCCAGGGTGCTGCTCAGACAAGTTAGTATTGCTTCACTGGCCACAGGGGAAGGAAATCAAGAGAGGCCACTAGTCTGTTGGAGGGAATGGAGTCTCCCTAGCCCTTGCGAGTCTGGAGCCAAAATTGCGTGTGTCTCCTGTGTGTTTGGAGAAGCTGCTACCCTGCCCATTCACTCTTTCTGGGCTAGGCACACCCCACCGAGTGATAGCAGCAAGTGCCCATTGTGTTCAGGGTGGGTCTGTTCCTCAGGATTCCTCGGCTCTCACTGCCACTCTGTGTTGCAGTTTGGATCCTGGGAGTGGTAGTTCATCCCTGCTCTAAGATCACTGGTGTAAGAATGCTTGTTTTCATCTCATTCCTTACACACAGAATCATAGAGTTGGAAGGGACTTCGAGAGTCATCAACTCCAATCCCTGCAGGATGTGCACAGTTACAGTATCCCTGACAGATGGCTGTCTAGCCTCCTTTTGGAAACCTGTACTGTGAGATCCTTTCTCTAATATTTTCTATAGCAATCAGTCTGGAAATGGGAAACTACTAGTGCTACTAACTTGTGGGTGGTTCTTTGTTGGATGAACATTGAATTACAGAGAGGTACCAGAAGGCTGGAGACAGGCAAACATTGCCCCTATCTTTTTTTTATAAAAGGGGTAGGGGGGAGAAAAGATCTGAGAAATTAGACCGGTCAGCCTGACTTCAATAGATGGGAAGATACCTGAACAGATTCTAAAAGAGTCAGTCTGAAAGCACTTTGATGACAAAGCAATGATTTCTCATAGCTGACATGGGTTTGTCAGGAACAACTCATTCCAAACTAATCTTCTCTCCTTTGATAGAGTAGTTTAGCAGAAGAGAGGAATGCTGTGAATATATATTTGACAAAGTTTCACATGAGGTCCTCATTGACAAACCTGCAACGCTTGGACTGGCAGACACTGCAACTGGATGGATTGACTGACATCAACCATACTCGGAGAGCGATCTCCTGTGGTTCATTATCAAACTGGAGGGAGGTACTGAGTGGGACCCCACAGGGCTCTGCCTTGGATCCAGTGCTGTTCAGTGGGGCCGATTCCAAGCTCTGTGCATGGCACATGCTATTCATGTTCATGCACAAACTGTGCGCCCCCCCGTTATGAGGTCATTGTGGTGTGTGCACAATGTGAGATCCATGCATACAGCATTTAGCCACACTGGCAGACATTTGCTCCTCTGCTACCTTTTAAAAATAAATAAATTTGTGGAATACATTTAAATCCACACTTCCAAAGTGTGTTTTTAAAATAATCTCCATGTCTCTTACACGCATTTAACCCTTGCAACTGCTCCTTTTAGTTTCCCCCTAACTAGTTTCCTCGTTTTTGATTAGTTCTGTTTCTTAAAGTTAAATGTTACTGTGATACTTTTATTTGTCAATCTCCCTCCTATGTCAAATTTGATTATATTATGGTCAGTATTACCAAGCAGCTCTACCACTGTTACCACTTGCACCAGGTCCTGTGATTCACTTAAGACTGGATCCAAAGTAGCTCCTCCTCCTCTTAGGTTCCAGGACCAGCTGCTCCAAGAAGCAGTCATTTATGGCATTTAGAGATTTTACCACCACATCACACCCTCAGGAGACTTAACCCAGCCAATATAGTCCATGAACCAGATAAAATTTGACTACCGAAATGTAGAATAAATTCCACTATATTTTCTAGTTAGCCTGATGTCTGAAGGGTATGAAATCATGTGATGGACATTCAAGAAGAGTAGCTTTTTGGTAGAAAGATGCAAATTTATGTCAAATTTGGCATTGAAAACACAATGGTGGTTAAGTCGACTAAATGAGCTATGGCTCAAACACCCTTCATAGTAAATTAATAATGCTTACAGGGCATCTAGGGACTAGAATTACCTTTCAAACAGTGGTGACCGGAGGTTGGGCCTCTCTTTGTGTAAATGTTGGAAAATCATGAAAAAAATACTAAATTCTGACTTTTGTTCTACTGTACTTTTAGCCTATGCACAATTTCGAAATAAGATAATCATTGGGAGAAAACAGACATGATGCTAACCACCCTTGGTGGTTATTTATGCACGTTGCAGGGCTGTATTGGTGCCCTATGAAGCCCTAAAACATGCATAAATGACCACCAAGGGTGGTTAGCGTCATGTCTGTTTTCACCCATTGATGCATAGACAGGATAATTACATGTCCAACAGTACGAAGTAGTAAGTAAACAATTTATTTTATGTGGCCGTAGGCCATAGTAATTTACATGCATACATAAGTACAACATCTAAAATTATAAAAATATAGAATATAAAAATACCATTTATAAACCATACTACATCACCTAGCGCTCTCCACTATAAAAGCTCAAACAACTCATTTTGTACATACAAACCCTTCTTCACCATCCCGCTTGGAAATAAAATAACAGGGTACAAGCATAAAATATCTGTTAGGGGGTAGCTACATTTACTTTAATTTATATTTATATATTGTATTTTACAATCCTTATCCCCCTATTTTACAGTCTTTCCCTATACATCCTTCTATTTTCCTTTAAGTTCCCTTCTTAGTTTCTTTTCCTTGATTCCTTTATTGTGTGCCATGAGCTGTCTCTTATACACATCTAGATGTGTATAAGAGACAGCTAACCACCCTTTAACCACCCTTGGTGGTTATTTATGCATGTTGCAGGGCTGTATTTGTGTCCTATGCAGCCCTGCAACATGCATAAATAACCACCAAGGGTGGTTAAAGTGTGGTTAGCGTCATGTCTGAAAGTACCCAAAGTTTGACACAAAACTGGCAGGAACAGATCGGCTATAATTATCACCTCAGATTAAATAAAACATGCCATTTAATGTCTTGTTTTAAAATATATATGTATATACAATATCTCTAATCATAAAAGAAATTTGTCCCAAATTACATCCTGCTTTGTATGGACTTCATTGGTTTCCCATGTTTAAACTTGGATTAAAGGGAGGCAGTAACTTGCAGAGTTTAGCTTCTATTAGAACAAATACATTATTGCGGTATCATTTTTCCACCCACCCCTCCCCGCACACATTCCCCATAAAAGTTGACACACTGATTGCACATATATAAGCAGAGGACAAAGGTTCTCATGATAATCTCCACATTTGCCTAGCACCATTAAACCTTGGTTTGTGGTATTCTGGGCTCTAGCACTTCTGAATTTTGAACAATCTACCCAGTCATAAATTGGATTTGTCCCCCAAAACCTAGTTTGTCCATAGATCATAGATTAAATAGTTGACATACCTAGTTCACTTTTAAGGGTGCAATCCTCACTCATTAAACTCAGTGGGAGCAGAGCCACTGGCTTGAGTGAGAACAAGAATGAGCCTGATGTTAAATTGCTAAGAAATATTAAGAGTTTGGCTTTTATTTCTATTTGTGTGTGTAGGATAGTCTAAACTGGACTGTGTGGAACTTGCTTAAACTCTGTAAAACAACCATAAATCTGCTCTAGGGGATCCATACCTAAAATCCAGATTTGTCAAGTCACCTTTTCTGCTCTTTAGTCCTGGGTTTGTGACCCTGAAAGCTAACATACTCTTGCCCCCATGTTGGTCCAATACAACATATCATCCCAACTACTTTATTTCCTTTCCCTTGCAATGCTTTGCCACAACTTAGGTGATGAGGGAACTGCGCCTTGGAGATCACATTTTACCTGCAGTAGTTAGGGCACAGGTGAGGGGGTGAGTGAGAGGCTGTTTCTTTATTCCCCTTTTGCTGGGAGAAATGGGGAAAGCGGGGGCAGAGGGGAGGGGGGTTGAGTTAAAAGATGCCTATTTGTAAAATGTAGAATTGGATTCCAGGTTGGAGCCAATGCCCTATAAGGCTGGGGACCTGGCAAGGAGTCTTGGGGGTGCACTGTGCAGGCAGGCGTCTTTGTCTTTAAGTAAGGGATGTAGGCAAAAGGATTTGCAGGAGAGAAGGGTGCGAGGAAGGGATCAGGGGCAGATGTGTGTTATCTGTGCCTGGATGCCCCTGGGCTTGGTTTGTGAGGACTGAATGTAGGTGCTTGAGTGATGGATGGTGCAGAATCCTGTGGCAGGATAATGGAATCTGGGTGTGTCTGCAAGGGGGTCCTGGGGAGGGGGGGGGAGGGAGGAAGAGATCCCTATCAATTGGATTGCGATTCCCATCCACAGAGGGGGAAATTACAGGGACTGGGGAAGCAGGAGAGGGCTGAATCATAGCCTGAGATGCATAAATTGTGACAAGAGAGGGACAATGGGACTACTGGGGGTGTGTGTGTGAGTGAGTGGTCCTTTGAGAGAGAAAAAGAATGGAGTAAGACAGGAGAGGGCCATAACAGAAAGGTAGAAAAGTAAGAGTGAACGGGAAATAAATCCCAGCAGTAGTCGCGAAAGAGTCCGGGGATGGGAAATCGCTGTTGTCGGGCACTGGGGAAAGCCGCGTGGGGTATAAACATTGTGTATGCAATCACTGCTACTCCGAGACTCCCCGCTCTAGGCTAATAGACAATAGCCAATTCTGCATCCAGCGCTAACACTTGAATAAGCTCTGCTTCCCCCCGAGGCTGTGCAGCTGCCTCGGGGTAATCTAGGGGTGGGGGGAACCCAGTGCCGAACGGCGGTTCTGAGGAAGAGTCCCTGGGATCCCACTGTTTTCTCACATTACCCTGGGACGGAAGAAGCCCGGCCACTTCACTAGAAAGAATGAGAGCGTGCAGAACGCACGCCAACATCGAGCGCACGCCAGTTCAACGTGGCCACACCCACAAGCCCATTGGAACCCATCCTGATTGGCCAAGTCCTCATCGGCTTATTATGGGTTCATGGTGGCATTACCAATCAGGTGGTGCGCAGTATGCTCTGGGAATAGTAGTGCATTCGCGCTGAAGAGTTACTGGAAGATAATAACCAGCGGCTGCTGAAAGACTTCAGCTCCCAGTGTGCAGCCTGGATATGCAGTGAGGCTGTTCAAAAGCCGTGGAGGAGCAGGGTCTCTTGGAATACGGGACGTCTCCGCGCTGGCAACGACGGCTACAGCCAGCTAGAGGGATGTCTGCTGGGACGTGAGTAGGGGCTGTCCTGAGGCTATGGTTAGGTGTGCGTCGAGAGATAGAACCATCTCCCGCTCTAGCAGCAGGCCGGGCAGAAAGCATACCCGAGAATAGACAAGGACATGGGTATCAGAGACTTGTACTGTACGTTCCCCTTTGGATCCCAGGTGTCCATCTCGAGNGGCCCCTCCCACTTTCCCCGCCGGGATCCCCCCGGCACGTCTGTTGTGCCGTTACGGGGTGACCCCGGCGGGGAACAAAGCCGGTGGTGCCGGTACGGGGCCAACGGCCCGCGTAACGTCTGAAAATACCCATTGTGTCTTTAATTGACTGGGAGGATCCAAAATTTTTTTAAAATTTTTTGTGTGTGTCAAATAGCGGTAACCCACAAAAATATGCATTTGAACATCTTATTTTTCATTGAAGGAATACCTAAGTGCATACGAACAAAAGTGGTAGAAAAAGAATATCATGGTGGTCCAGAAAACGATCTTTAGGTTTTATAAGCAAACAATTCTTTGTTCCATCAAAGAGTCATTTAATCAAATCATGTTAGTGCAACAATGAAAATCAACCAAAATGGAATGCAATACTGTTCATGTTCACTGTCTCAGGAATCATCTGCATCCAGCATAAATTGTTGCTCTTCCTCATTACCCATATTTGAACAATTGATTAGCTTGCACAAATACATGTGCAATTAGATGGCTTGCAAGATCTTGTGCACCTGCATGACATGAGACCTAAAATAACCTCTGGTGCTGGAGAGCCTGTCATCTATGGGATAACAATATTTCCACATTCATTAGCTTTCCAGCCATGTCCTTCAGTGGGGTCAGGGATGTCTGGACAGTTCTGAAAGCTCCACCTCCAGATGGCAGCTTGATAGTTTGCCCGAAGTGTGTGCTGTAGTAGAACATCTTCACAAGGTTGCAGCTGACCAGATTCAATGTTGCCTCTTCTTGCAGGGAACATATGGTACCGCAGCTCATTCATTTTGTCCACTTTGGTGTTGCTACAGTGCATTTAGCGTGTGAATTCCTGGATAATGTTGAACACATCTCTGGAAAGTTCCCAATTGGTTCCAAGAATAGAAAATGCTCTTCTGAACTTCTCATTTCAAAGAAGAATTCAGAGAGCATTTAGCTTCCCTTGTCCAGGCAGTGCACTCGCGCTATTACAGCCAGCCAGTGGATGAAGTCCTGTCAATGCAGAGCAGACATCAGCACCAAGCACAGTACACAATTTTGTAACATCTCCAAGTCTGACACGAGTTTTAGTGCCTCGTCTGATGAAGATCTTGCTGTTAACATCCTTACCAAGTCCAAGGCACATGATGAAGTCCTCTGTATTGTCCGCAATGCAAATCAGAGACGAGTAGGTATCTGCAGCATGTTTTGCATGCAGCGGAAGACGTTCATCTACCTCTTCCTGGGTAGACTTTAGAACGTCTTATCACCTGGAAATCTTTTTGGGTAAGCCTGAAGCACTGGTCGCCACATGTAACAAACATAGTCTTGTCACCAAGTTTTTTCCACCTTTTCGTATCTGTCCACCTGTGTGCAAGAAACTTGGTGAGCTTGCTCTTACTCTCTGTGCATTTCAGTAGTCTCCTCCAGGTTTTTTTATTTTGTGACCAGGTCTTATTTGGTTGAAACTTATGCCTTCATTTGAGCCACGGTTTAAATGTTCTGCTGATTTTGATGGAGTAGTTTCATTACTCATCAAACACCACATTGAATCTCTCACTTCCTTGACCAACATAAAGTGTCTGGGCAAAGAAGTAATCAGAGAGCTCATGAAAGGTGTGATTCTCACTATGAAGTTTCTGAATGAGTCCCATAGCATCTATCAGTAAAGCATATGGATATGATGTGTCCTCAGCAGGAGACACTTGCCCCTCAAGATGTTTCGCAAGAATAGATTTGTTGATTTATTTGTTTTCATTGTTTCATCAGCATTTGCAAGTGCCCAAGGACCAGGAGGGTGACACAGAACGTCCCACATATCCAACTTTCTGTTCTCAGCTATAAAAACCATCTCACTAAACACCCTCTAGTCAGATTTCAAAATGTTCTCTTTGTTAGTTCCCTTGACTGTTTTCCATATCATTATGCTGAAAGTTTTTAGCTTGAGCTTTTTAATTGCATCATAAAAACCCTCACCCTTCAGTTGCTGGTCCTGGAAATTCTGATAAGCTTCTTCTCCTTTTTGGTGTGCTGTCAGTAGATTAGAGCAGATCTCCAATGGTGCGGCAGCTCCAGTTGAGATGTTCACAAGATCTGAGGGATCCTGGTCAAAAGGATTTGTCCAGTTGTTCTCCAGCAGATCAAGCAAGGAGGTTACATCTGACTCAACTCGCATTACCAAGAGAGTTCTCCAGGTCTGGATGGCTGAGACTATCACAGTGGATATTTACCTGATCATGTAATTGTCTCAGTGCTGCTGCTTGATGCTCAGCTGTGAGATAGTACTGGGATACAGTACTTGGTTTCAGGCTAAAGCCCAGTGTTCCTCCAGCTGTTTCAGTGTCTTTATTGACAGTTTCTTCTGTGGTTTGGTCCACAGCAATTCGTCCAAAGGGATCTGCATGCCTAAGCTGAACAGAGAATCCACCCTTTTGAAAGTGTTCATGTGGGTTTGGGTAGTTCTCTTTCAATTGTGTCATCTGAGCATAGTAAACAGGAAGGTATCTGGCATAGTTTATTTTGTCCATTGTGAAACACCAAGGAATGATGTTTCGAATGCAGGATAGATGAAGTTCCCAATTTCCCTCTTGGCCAGCTCTTACAAGACCAAGTAAAATATTGGCCATATCAATATAACTCATCTAAAATGCCAAAAGAGGGCCTCACTTCTGCTATAGGATACCCAGGTAAGCCGTGAACAAATCCAGAATGCTTTTGCAGGAATTGTCCTCCAATGCTGCAATATGAGTTTCATGATACACGTTGTGGTGTAGATTATACAGTGCAAATGCTGAATCATTCAACTTCCAAAGGTCTTCAGGATGGCTTCTCTTAAGCCAATTCATGAAGCCTTTCCATGCCAATCTTAACAGTGCTTCATATGTGAGCTTGTGAAGTCAAATAGCTCAATTTATACTGTTTTCCTTCCAAGACCTTGTTGGTTGACCCTTCCACAATGACACCAGACTCCACAGCTAGGTCTCAAAGTCCTGCATCCCCAAACAACTTCCAATTACTGACATGAAGATGCACGTTGTGTGGAAGTTTCCCATCATTAGTACAATGCTTCCAAACCTGTGTGGGTGTGCCCATGCTATTTCTGTTGCTTTTGCAAAAAGGGCCTGATCTAAAACACCTGCAGTGTTCTGAAGGCCTAATGGTGACTGCCTGACACAAAATTTCCTGCACTGTTGACATTTTTGTTGCAGGGGCACTGATTGTTGGTAAATAACCTGTTGTGTCTGCAGATACATCAATGTGATCTCTGGTGAGAATGTTGAAGCCTGTCAAAGAGCTGATTACCTGGATGTCTGAGTCATGCATATGGACCATTATCCAGAGAAGATTCTGCTGATGTGAATTTACAGCTGCAGTTGCAAGAGATGTGATAGAATCAACTGGCACAATTGGTGGTGGCTTTTTCTGTTTTGGCAGAAGTGTAGACTGGGAGCTGTGGCTCAATTGGCTGTATTGTTCGCCTCTTGTCTTCCTTGCTGGCAGTTAGTGGTGGCTGCAGTGGTGCATATGAAAACGAGAAAGGGTGAACAATGATTTAATTCACACAATGTGCTGTCCCCGATCCACTAAGTACTTCTTGTCTGTCGATATTGTCAAAGGCAAGCACAATAGGAATGGAAAGACTTATTCCAGAAGGAAGAGGAATGCTATCAGCATCTGTATTTTCAATGCACAACAGTGTCAATGGGCAGGGATCCTGGGGAGAACTGGGCTTGGTCGGGCTGGGCTGCAAAAACTGCCCTGAGGGATCTCCTGCAGCTGTGTGACTCTGCTTCTCCTCTCCCAGGTAACTCCATATAGGGGGGACTGCCCTGAAGGTGAAGATCTGTTGGCGGGGCGTGAGTGGGTGGAGGCGGTGGTTGCCCTATTTGCAGAAGCCAGGGAGTGCCTGTTACACTGGAGGGGGCTGGGAGCCGGTTGGGCTCGCCCCACAACAGCTTACCCCCACAAGAATCTACCAGGGAGTGACTGGGCACCTTGGCCCCTGTTTTACTTTCCCCGATCTTGGTGGCAGAGGGAGAGGGGGTGGGACCAAAGGGACTTCCCCTAGCAGCTTTGTAGGGGTGGGACATGGGGGAAAATACCGGGTATCTGATCTCCCAGGTGCCGGATATACTGGTATTGGCATACTGGATTTTTAACATTGGCTGCAGTACCGGATTTTTTACATTGCGGCAATTGACTTCAATGGCCGCAATGTAAAAAAATCTGGTACCGTGGCCAATGTTAAAAATCTGGTATGCCAGTACAGGTAAATATTGGATTTATCAGATTAAGCCGATACACCTAAATACCGGCAATATTGGATCTCGGGAGAACCGCTATTCCCACCCCTACGGCTTTGGGGCGGGGCTTCCATCCCCCAGGGCCTCCCCTCTCTGACGTTGCTGCGGCTTCTGCTGCCACCGAGAAGGGGCTTTGGCCCCTGACAGGACCCGAGCTGCCTGACCCAAGTGACATCTGCCCCCTCCCCCTGTTGGAGGTGGGGCCAGCACTAGGCAATGGACGTCCGGCCCGGTGAGGCCCAAAGCCGCCTGCTGCCCGGCCTGGGGAGCGGATTCCATCCCCCTAGGGCCTCACCTCACTGCTGCTGCTGCTGCAGCTTCCACCGCCACCACTGAGAAGGGGCTTTGGCCCCTGACAGAACCTCAGCTGCCTGGCCCAGGTAACATCCGCCCCCTCCCTCTGTTGGAGGAGGGGGTGGGGCCGGTGCTTGGCTCGGTGACAGATAAAGCTGCCTGCTGCCCAGCCGCCCCCCAGCTGCACGCCGCAGGCAGCATGCCTAATGGCCGCACTAAAGAGCCTTTAAGTGTAGCCCTTAGCGGGGTCCGGGTGGGCAAGGGCGGGGGTTGTTGTGTTTTTACGTTTTATAATTTGGAGTGGCATAAGGGGTGGGGATAGAATATTTGTTTTGGGGGGAGGTGCAAGGGGACTCGGTTAAGGGGGCAAGGATGGACCCCCCTCAGTGAGAGGGAGGGGTGCAGTCCTTGGCGAAGGGGGGATTGCCCCTCTGTGGTGGGGGGGTCTTTCCTGCTGCCAGGGCAGAGCAGCCGCTGGGGGGCTGCACGTGGGGGGGCTGCAGCCATTGTGGTCGTGATGGGACGGGGGAGATATGGGTCTAAATGGGGTGGTATAAGATCAGTGAAGTGGGACAGGTGCCTGCTGCAGGTCCTGCTTGCTCACCCCTCAGCGGCTCGACAGGGAAATCGAGATCAGAGGACCCCCGACCCTTTGCTGCTGCTGTTGAACGTGAGACAAAGCAACAACTATCCAGAAACTGGTCCTGGACTGTGCTGCCGATCTCGTGGGCATTACAGAAACCTGTCTGGATCTTGAGTCAGGGCCTGTCTTGGTTGACCTTGTTCCAGCCGGGTATTCCATGCAGCATCAGCCACGGTCAGAAGGATGGGGGGGGTGGTGGTGGTTGCAAAGCATAGTAGGGATTGAGGCTCTTCACCTGGTGTTCGATTTGGTGGGGGAAAGTTTGGGGGTGCTGCTCATATACCATGCACCTACCTGTACAACAGCTTCTCTACATGCTCTGGCAGAGGTGGTGGCGGGAGTGGTGTTGCGATCCCCAAAGACATTGAATGAATGAGTTTTATTTGGCATTAGCTCTCGCCATGGCCACAAAAAAAACAATTACATCATTAAAAACCATTATCTTAACATCAACAGATTTCCGCATCTCCCTTGATGCATTCATACAGAAGAAATAAACTCAAGTCTTTTGTGCCCTCATGCTGCTTTCTCATACAAAGTTGTTTAACATAGACACTTCAATATTTGATCCACATGACTATTACCATCGTGCTAAGAGCTAACCAATTTAATCACACCAGATAATAACTGGCTTCACAAGCTGTAACTATAAACCTTTGTGATAATAAACATTATAATGTTAATCAAATAAGCAAAGGAAACCATTACATCTTGTCCCAATCTTTTTACCCTCTTAGTCCCAAAGGCATTAGTCTGGGGGGGATCTCAACATTCATGCCGACGCCGATCTTGGGGTGAGGTGAGCATGAGTTCATGACCACCATGGGCCTGTCCCAGATGGTCAGTGGCCTGACACACTGGGGGGGGGGGGAAACATACTCTCAATCTCATGTTTTGCACTGGCCTTGAGGCGGGTGCTCCGCTATTGGGGGAGATATCAACGGTGCCCTTGTCATGGTTGGATCATTATCTCCTATGGACCTCTCTCTTAGTGCATGTCTGTCCCCAGAAGGGTATGGAGCCAGTTCAAATGGTTCACCCCCACGAGCTAATGGAACCGAAACGGTTCTGGTTGGCCCTCGAGAAGTTACCCTCTGACCTCGACGGCTGTCTCATCGATGACCACGTCGCACTATGAAACACTCGGCTGACTGAGGTCATTGATCGGACGGCTCCTAGACATCCGCTGCCCAGGTGACAGCACCGCAGGCCTCTGTGGTTTTCAGAGGAGCTGCGAGTGCTGAAGTGAGAAGGATGGCGGCTGGAGTGATGGTGGCATCGTTATTGTACTGAAGCCGACAGATTGCAGCATAGAGCCAGTTTACGAGCATATGCCGAGGCTATCAGAGCAGCAAAAAAAGCTTTTTTTGCTGCTCTTATAGCAGCCTCAAAATCGCGCCCAGCGGAGCTATTCCGGGTGGTGCGGGGGCTGATCAGTCCCAGCCTACCTCCGCCCTGGAGTGGAGTCCTCTACAGCACACTGTGATAGGTTTGTAAATTATTTTGTGGATAAAATTGCTTGGATTCATTATGATTTCGACGCTGCACTTATTACACTAGGAGAACCAGAGGTTATGGAAGTCACGCCTTGTCTGGTTTTATGGGATCAATTTCAGTTGGTGACACCTGCTGATGCGGTCGAGATCCTTGGGGCTGTTAGGGCCACCTCTTGTGAATTAGATCAATTCCCGTCTTGGCTAATTAAATCTTGCCGGGAGGCAACGGGGCCATTGCTGGTGGGGGTGGTCAGTGCCTCCCTTAGGGAGGGCAGAGTGCCAGGCTGTCTCAAAGAGTCAGTGGTGCGGTCTCTGCTCAAGAAACCATCGCTTGACTTTGACTCCGTTGTCAGCTATCGACCTCTCTCTAACCTTCCCTTTTTAGGAAAGGTTATTGAGCGGGTGATGGCTCAGCAGTTGCAGGGGTATCTTGACCGCGTCGGTTTTCTGGATCCCTCACAGTCAGGATTTTGTCTGGGTCATGGCACGGAGACTACGTTTGTGGCCTTGGTGGATGATCTGCGCTGAGAGATGGACCGAGGGCCGCTCGACCCTGTTTGTCCTCTTAGATCTGTCAGCTACTTTTGATACGGTCGATCATGAGTTTTTGGTGGTGCACCTGTGGGAATGTGCAGGGGTGGGTGGGACAGTTCTCGAATGCGTCCGCTCATTCCTGACCGGGAGAACCCAATGAGTGGTACTTGGGGAGTCGTTCATCATACCGAGACATGGTGTCCCATAGGGTTCGGTGTTGTCTCCCTCTTGCTCAACGTATACATGCAGCCTCTTGGCGAGGTGATCAGGAGGTTTCGCGTACGATGTCACCAGTATGCTGATGATGCTTGGCTATACCTTTCTCTTTCAACTGACCCAGACCCCGCAGTCTCTGTGCTTAGTCAATGTCTGACAGCTGTGGGTGATTGGATGAGGGCTAATTGACTGAAGCTGAATCCCGACAAGATGGGGGTGATGCTGGTGGGTAAGCCAATGGGAGTTAAGGGCTCCCATCATTTATGGGGTCTGTCCTCCCTTGGTTCCCCAGGTTTGGAGTCGGGGTTACTCGTCGATGTGCAGCTCTGCCTGGATGTCCATGTGGAGGCCTTTCGCCAATTACGTCTGGTACGTCAGCTTAGGCCGTATGTGTCAGACCCCGACCTGGCCACCATCATTCATGCTTTCATCATCTCGAGACTAGACTATGGTAATGCAGTCTGTGTGGGGCTACCCATGGTGAAGGCCCGGAAGCTGCAGCTGGTGCAGAACGAGGCGGCCCGTCTCTTGGTGGGCCTGGGCCACCGGGAGCCATTACACCAGTACTCTGTTCTCTGCACTGGCTGCCGATTAGTCTTCCGAGCCCAATTCAAGGTGTTGGTTTTAACCTATACAGCCCTAAACAGTCTGAGCCCTGCCTATCTGCGACACCGCCTCACCCCCCCGGGTACTGAACCGGCCCCTGCAGTCATCGGGGGATGCCCTCCTTGTGGTCCCCCAAATCTTCTGGGGGGGACACACAGGGGAGGGCGTTCTCAGTGGCCATGCCGAGGCTGTGGAACTCCTTTCTGGTGAGGGTGCATCTGGCCCCGGACCTCCCCTCCTTTCGTAAAAGCTGCAAGACCTGGCTGTTCTGCCAGGCGTTTGGTGGGTGGGTGGAGGAGAGGGATGAGGGTTTAATAGTATGTTTTATAATTTTAATTGTTGATGTACACTATTGTGAGCCGCCCCGAGCTACCTGTGGCAGAAGAGGTCGGATACTAAAGGCTTTTAATTTTTATTTTTTTTAAATATATATTTTTTATTTTATAACATATTAACCTTTAACACAATTTCAATTAAACAAACTAGGACCTTTTGGGTAAATACCCTTACAGTAACGGTCCTACTCCTAACAATACAAGTGACACAATAGAAAAGCTTTTCATATTTCTGATAAACATATAGACATTTGCGTCTGATTGGAATTAGAATGTTGCTGTATTATAGTCCAGATATTGCTCCAAACAGCATAGAATCCTTCCAGCTCCTGCTGTAATTCCGCCTGTATTCTTTCCATCGTGATAACATACCACAGTCTATTTATCCATTTGCTAAAGGAAGGTTTGGACTTAGATTTCCAATTACTGATTATTGTATGTATCGCAGCCAGTCTTAATTGCTGGCATGCAAGTCTTCTTTCCTTTGTTATATAGAGGTCTGTAAATACACCAAGCAGGGCGATCATTGGTTGGAAAGGAATCTCCTGATTGGCAACCACCCCCATCAGAGGCCAGATCTTTCTCCAGAAGTCATTAATATGTGGACATTGCCACCAACAGTGCATCCAGGTTCCAGTCTCGCTGCATCCCTGCCAACACTCTTTCGGGTAGTCCTTGTTGATCTGGTTTAATCTTTGTGGAGTCAGGTAAATTCTGTAAGTGGTCTTAATTTGCGGCTCTTTTACTGCAAGTGATTTAGTTGTTTTTTGCATGGATTCCCATATTAAATTTCTTTTTTCTTTATCTATTTCTATTTGCAGATCCTCCTCCCATTTATCTAAATATCCTGCATCAGGTAAGTTGTATAGTTTATGTAATATTCTGTATATTCTTGATATGATATGTGCTTGTGAGGCGTCCCCATATAATACTTTTTCTAAGTCTGTTATTTTTCTGATGTAATTATGTTTATCCAATACATTGTTAAACTTGTTTTTAATTTTTGCGTATAGTAAAAAACCAGGGTCCGCCTCGAGCTGTTGCGTTATGGTGTCCTTTGTCATGAGATCCTCACCTATAAAGAGCTGATGGGCATATTTTATGTCTTTTGCCTCCCATCTTTTTTTTATTCCAGCCGGGATGTCCAGGTCCTTAGACCAGTACCCAAAGATTGGCGTGTACGGATTTTTGTCTTTCACCACTTCTGCTTTTCTCAAAGCGGACTCCCAAGTCTGTAATGCATAGTTCACAAAGGGGTGCTCATCAATCTTACGTATCTTTACTTTTTGGTTGTCTGTTAATACATATTTGAAGGACTTGATTTTAAGATGGTCTCTCTCAAGTACTGTCCAATTTGGAACTCCGTTGTCATGATACCATGTCTTAACTCCCCGTAACGTCGCCGCACTGTGGTACAACTTCATATCTGGCATGTTCAATCCTCCATTCTCTTTTATGGTATATAAGACTGATCTTCTAATACGTGGCTTTTTGCCTCGCCAAACAATTCTAGAAATGACTTTGTTCACATTTCCCAAATATTCTTTTGGTAGTTTGATAGGTAATGCAAAAGCTACATATAACAATCTGGGCAATAGTACCATCTTAATTAAATTAGTTCGGCCTATCCATGAAATCTGCAGTTTTTTCCAAGAATCCTCTTTATATCTGATTTCCTCCAATAATGGTAGGAAATTTTTTTTGTATAGTTCTTTCCAGTTTTTAGTTACATTTATACCTAAATATCTTATGGCCTCTTTTTCTATGTTAAATGGAGTGGATATGCAATGCTCCTCCTGTGTTAGGCCTTTTTCATTGAATAATAACATCTGAGACTTTTCCACGTTAATTTTATATCCGGAAAGTGCTCCAAACTCCTTTATGAGGCTCAGTAAATTGGGTACCGATTGTGGCAGGTCTGTAAGGAACACTAGCATGTCATCTGCATACATAGGCAAGTTTATACTCTGTTTTATCTATTTTTAGTCCCTTTATTGATTGACTGTTTCGAATTGCTATTGCCAAAGGCTCCACCGCGATATTAAACAATAGTGGAGACATGGGGCATCCCTGTCTGGTACCTCTGGTAAGCTCAATTCTCTCAGTCAGCTCCCCATCTATTATAATTTGCGCTTTCGGGTTTTTGTATATTAGCTTCACCCATTGCAAGAAATGGCCTTTTATTCCCATATTATACATAGTCTCAAAAAGGTATTGGTGCTCCACCAAATCAAAGGCCTTCTCCGCATCCAGTGAAATCACTGCAGCTGGTTTCCTCTGTTTGTTCATATTATATACGATATCCACTACCTTACGTATATTATCTATACCCAGCCTTCCCGGCATAAACCCTGTCTGGTCTGGTGAAATCAATAGGGGCAATACCTGCATCAATCTATTTGCAAGTATTTTAGTAAATATTTTTGCATCCACATTAATTAGGGATATGGGTCGATAGCCGCTGCAAATCTCGGGGTTCTTTCCACTTTTTGGGCATAAGGTGATGTATGCTTCTTGGAATGTTTGTGGTAGGGATTGCTGTTCCAAAAAAGAATTAAACATTTTAGTGAGTAATGGGCTGATTTGTGCAGAGAAAGTTTTATAAAATTCTGCCGGATACCCGTCCGGGCCGGCTGTCTTATTCCGTGGTAACTCTTTGATAGTGTCCTGTATTTCTTTAACTTCGAACCCACTGTTAAGATATTTTTGCTGTTCTGTTGTGATTTGTGGCAGTTTAATTGATTGTAAAAAGGAATCTATCTTTACCCTATCAGGACAATTAGTATTGTATATTTTTTGATAAAATTGTACAAAACAGCTTTCTTTTTCTTTACCTTTCAAAATTTCTCCAGTGGTGTTTTCCCTTATATAGGGAATGTCTTTTTTTTGTCTTTTTTTTTTAACCAGGCAGGCCAGGGCTTTATCTGCTTTATTAAAATAGTATGCTTTCGTGTATCTCATTTTCCCAATGGTTGCCTCTGTCTCTAGTAAATTGATTTGTGTTTTTAACTGTGCAATTTTTTCTGCATTTATTTTAGCCTGTTTTGCTAATTGTCTCATTTGTAGGTATTTTTCATTTATTTGTTTATGTTTCTCTTTTTTCAGGAATGCTCCTAATGAGATAAATTGTCCTCGAAGTACAACCTTTGCCGTTTCCCACAAAACTGCAGGAGATATCTCCGGCGTGTCATTATACTGCAAAAACTCCTTAATATTATCCTGTATCTGTTCCTGCACCCATTTGTTATTTAAATAAAATCTCTTTAACATCCATCTTGTCTTTTGTCTTTTTTCCCCTTTTTTTTTTGCATTTATTTCTAAGACCATAGAATTGTGGTCTGAAAAAGGAATTATTTGGATGTACACTGCATCACACTTTTGTAACGCTACCTGATTACCCAATATATGGTCTATTTTTGTGGAGATTTTATGTGGGTTGGAATAAAAAGTGTACTCCTGTGCCTTTGGATGTACTGTTCTCCAAATATCAAACATTCCATTTTTTTCTATTATTTGAACTATCCTTTTCTGTGATTTATTTAGATCTTTTTTTGTACCTAAATCTAAGGAAGATAAAGGTAAATTAAAATCTCCCATGATTAACGCTAGACCTTCCATTTCCTGGGCAATGTTTGGAAGTGTATCTGCTAAAAAAGCTGCTGTGTTATTGTTTGGGGCATAAAGAGTTGAAATAGTATATTTTCCTGCTTCCATGGTGCCTTTCAAAATGAGGAGACGCCCCTCTGAATCTCTACTAATACTATGGACTTGAAATTTAATTGATTTATGTATTCCTATTAATACCCCCGCTCTTTTTTTTGCAGCATTAGAATAATAAATCTTATATTGTTTATTACTAAATCTTTGGTTATCTTTTTTCAGCAAATGGGTTTCCTGTATTGCAAATATTTGGGGTTCTATTTTTGCTATATGTCTCCAGACTCTTTTACGTTTAATAGGATTATTTAATCCACATACATTGAATGATATAACTTTTAAACTAGTCATTGTTTCTATACTCATTACAAGGGTATTTGCATTTTATTTTTATTTTATTTTTATTTCTTTTGTATGGAGCAATTCTCTGGTTCTCCTTTTTTTTCTTTTTCCTTTTTTTTTGTTTTCAATTATACTCATTATTTTCCACTTATGATTTCTTTCATGCTTATTCACCATTGTCACTATTCCTAATTTGCATTTTTATTCTATCACTTACACCTAATTTTACTATCTTAAAACCTTATCTTCATATTAAAAAAAAATCTTACTCTATCTATCCCAAACAGTTCCTCAACCCCAATCTTATAAACCAATATTCTTATCCCTTATTTAACAACAATATCAACAACTTCAATAAAACCAATATAGTATCTAATATTATAACAACACCAACAGAGGGCTCCCTTATCAGGAGTATCGTATACAGGAGGCTTTCTGCTTCCCGCTGACCCTATTACCTTATCCCTTAAGCATCACATAACTTTCTTAATTATTTCTGTCCAGTTAACTTTAATCAGTTTAATAGCACCAGATATTTTCCTCAGTTATTTTTCTCAGTACCTCCCCTTGGATTTTTGGATAGATAGCATTCTAATTCTTCTTTGGAGTTAAAGTATCTTCTTTTTCCAGAGTCCATAAATGACATTTTAGCTGGATAAAGTATTTGTACTCTCAGTCCTAATTTGTTCAGTTTTTCAATTTGTGGTTTCCAAGCTTTCCTTTTCTGCACCGTTTCATATGCCATGTCTGGGTACACTGAAATTTTATTACCTTCATATATCATTTCTTTGGTAATCCTGGCAATCCTCAGAATCATTTCTTTATCTTTAAATCTTAAGAAGCGGGCTATTATTGCTCGAGGGGGGGCTTGGTCTTTTGGTCTTGGCCTGAGAGATCTATGAGCCCTCTCAATTTCCACCTCATGGAGCTCATTTTTTTCTGGAAATATTTCTACAAAAATTTTTAGCAATAGCTCTGCTGCACCGTTTATTTCTAGCCCCTCGGGGATTCCCAGGAATCTCAAATTATTCCGCCTTGATCTATTTTCAAGATCTTCCAGCTTATCTTTTAGGTAATTTATATTCTCCTCCACTTTTTGGCTCCTAGGTTCTTGCAAATTGCACGTGTCCTCCAGATCACTGATCCGTTGCTCTGCAGCCTCTACCCTCTTATTAAATCCCTCCATTTGATTTTTCATCTCTGTTAAATTAGCTTTTATGGAACAAATACCTTCTTTATTGTATGAAAGGTCCTCCTTTATAACTTTGAAGAGTTCCAGTACTTGCCCCAGTGAATCGGGATCCCCCGTTTCTTCCCGCTGTGCGGCGTCCGCCATTTTAGGCTGCCCGAAGTCCGCTTTCCTTGAGCTTCTGCGTGGAAGACAGTATTTGTCTATCGTGGAGTCTGGTTCCTTTCTTTTTGACTGGCTCATACCTTTTAAACTTAATCTTTCAGTTCTGCTTCTTTTTGATGCTATTAGTCATCAGGGTTTTTGATTTTAATCCTCGGGTCAGCGGGAGCGCAGCCAGACACGACCTATGCTTCGCGCATACCCAGTCAGCCCCCTCTAAAGGCTTTTAATAAATAAATAAATAAATAAATAAATAAATCTCTGGATTGAAGGAGTATGAATGGGAGTGCCTAAGCCGATTCATTATTTTGATGAGTTCAGTGTTGCCTGTTAGAGTTTTGACAGCCCAAGGAAGAAGAATGTGCTTGGGAGTCATCACCGTTCCAACAGTCACAGCATAGATAATGTCTTGTGCAATGGACCATGACAGTCAACTGATATGAGCTGAAGATTCTTGTTGATTACCACCAAGCAATACTTTCAAAAACTGCATTAGTCAGACAATGAAATGTATGTGGATTTGAGGTGCTGTGGCTGTGGAGGCCAAAGTTGCTCAGGTATTCCTATTTTTATTTGGTGTCACAACAAAAAAGCTGCTTGATAACTGATTTGGTATTTTCTACTTTATTTTTCTCTCACTTTTATGTTTCAAATGTAAATAATCAGTTACAACTGATTCAAACAACAAGTTGTCTGGTATAACATATACTTGGAGATCGACTGAGGAAGTAAAAAGAGACACCAAATTCACTTTCAAGATTGCAGCGTAAATGATTTTTGGTTGCATCTGTGACCCCCCTCTACTTCATTTGTATTCATGAAGGACATAATTTGAGAAGTGAATTTGGTAAGAGGAACAATCTGTAGGTTTCTGAAAACATCTGGATGAATATATTCAAATAGCATTTTTAGAGCAGCTTTCTCCTGTACTTCGTAGAAACCTTCAACTTTGCTACTGTCAGCTTTGGCTTTCTCTGGTCTTTGGCATGTGTAATTTATGTAACGTGCTGTGGTGGTGTGCTTCAGCTGCAACAATATCTCTTGAAGTTACAGATATTCTTTCATCTAGGCACTGGGTTGCATTGTGACTAATAGTTCGTCAGATCTAAGCTCTACCGCTGGCCTCAAGACCTCTCGTTTTTTTGTTATTTTGATGTACTTAATCACACGTTGGCAAAAGATGTATGCCTTCTCATACATGCTTGGTTGGAAATTAATTTTTTTTAATTTATTTTTTTATTTATTTAAAACTTATATCCCCCACCCCTCCTGCCCACAGGGCAGCGAACAACACTCAATAAAACAATATAATTTTTAAAAAACAATTTGAAAATACAATATGTGGGGAAACCCACCCCTCGCCAAAAGCCTGACAGAACAGCCAGGTCTTACATACACGTCGAAACAGCAGGAGAGTGGGAGCCAACTGAGCCTCCTTCGGGAGCGAATTCCACAGCACAGGGGCGGCCACCAAAAAAGATCTAACATTGGTGGCCACCCGCCTCACCCGGGGAACCCAGAAAGGCTCCCATGGATGAACT
This sequence comes from Sphenodon punctatus, assembly GCA_003113815.1. Classification (NCBI taxonomy): domain Eukaryota; kingdom Metazoa; phylum Chordata; class Lepidosauria; order Sphenodontia; family Sphenodontidae; genus Sphenodon; species Sphenodon punctatus. The sequence continues at coordinate 887,429 of QEPC01010841.1, read as the reverse complement.
GAAGGGTCGCACGGGCACATGAGGAGTGAGGTGGTCCCGCAGATAAGCAGGGCCCAGGCCGTGAAGGGCTTTAAAGGTTAAAACCAGCACCTTGAACCTGGCCCGGTGCTTTATAGGCAGCCAGTGGCACTGGTGTCATGTGCTCCCTGCATCCTGCCCCCGTAAGGAGACGGGCCACGGCATTCTGCACCAGCTGCAGCCTCCGGACCAGCCTCTCGGGCAATCCCATGTAGAGCGCATTGCAGTAATCCAGCCTGGAGGTAATGAAGGCATGGATGACAGTGGCGAGGTCGGAGTCTGAGAGATACGGCTGAAACCGCCGGACAAGATGTAACTGCCGAAACTCACTCCCCGCCA